>APFE030215949.1:116147-159453 GCA_000404065.3 Pinus taeda
AAAATTCTACAGGCAGGCTACTATTGGCCCACTCTTCATCAAGATGTCAGAAGATACATCAGCCAGTGTGACCGATGCCATAGGATGGGAAAACCGACTCCAAGGGATGAAATTCCTCTCCAACCTCAAGTGATCCTCGAGCCATTTTAGAAGTGGGGCATGGATTTTGTGGGTCCTATCAACCCTCCTTCAAGGAAAAGGTCTTACATCATTGTGTGTACCGACTATCTGACAAAGTGGGTAGAAACAAAGGCAATCAAAGCAGCGACAGAAGAAAAGGTGGCTGAGTTTTTAAGACAAAACATCTTTTACAAATTTGGCTACCCAAGAGAGTTAGATACCGATCAGGGAAGCCAGTTCACCTCCAACTTAATTGAAGACTTGCTCGCTCATCACAAGATCAAGCATAGAACTTCCACCCCATATCATCCTCAAGCAAATGGGCAGGTGGAAGTCGCTAATAGAGCATTAGAAGGGATTTTGACTAAGGTGGTGAGCAACAGCAGAAAGGATTGGGCAGATCACCTGGTTGAGGCCACTTGGGCCTATAACACCACTTGGAAGACCACAACCAGTTTCACACCTTATGAGCCGGTCTACGGGAAGAGAGCTCTGTTGTCAATAGAGTTCGAGTACAACACATTGAGGATGGAAGCTCAGCTAGACCTAGATCTCAGCCATGCTCAACGTGAAAGGTTATTGCAACTGAATGGGTTAGATGAACATAGAATGCAGGCCCTCCTCCACTCAGAAGTGGTTCAGCTTTAGAGGAAGATATGGCATGACCAGCACCTTAATGAAAAACAATTCCAGCCGGGAGATTGGGTGCTGCTGTATGACTCCAAACACAAGGATTTCAAAGGGAAGCTGAGGACAAGATGGCTAAGACCATATACAGTGGAGAAATGTAATGACAATGGTTCAGTCCTTATCAGGACCATTGATGAAGAAGCCATCCCCATGCTTGTCAATGGGCATCGACTGAAGATCTACAGGAAACCCCTTTCGAGGCAGGAGTTCATTGAAACTGTGGAAAACTCAGTGCTGGTAATATAGAAGGGTTTTGCCTCTGTTCCAACCACACCTTGATCATCAAAAAAAAAAGGGGAATAAAAATATCCCTGGATGAAAACCTCTCTGAGGCGCCCAGGGCAGGAAATAAGGGTGAAAACCTCATGGAGGCGCCCCTGTTGTCTCTCAGAAAATAAAGAATTTTAATAAAAAAACCTTTGGGTGAAAACCTCTCTGAGGCGCCCAAGGCAGATAGTAGGGGTGAAAACCTCATGGAGGCACCCCTGCTGTCTCTCAAAAAAAAAAAAAAAAAAAGGAAAAAAAAAAGAAAAAGAAGCAAGTTTGATCTCTGAAGAATTATTGCAGGTTGCAGGAATACAGTGCAGAAAAGAGGCCTCTCAAAATAAGGACAGGGGTCCGTACCAAGTTACCAGGCATCCTCACATACCCTCCCTCCATGGACACTCACTTTTTTCAGAATTTGGACACAATCTGGTCAAGGTTCAACCTTCTACAAGATGTTTCAGTACTTTCTACAGGAAGTTCTGCATTTCTATAGGGAACATCCTGTAGAGCCTTTGGGTAGGCCAGAATCGATTCTGGAGAGGGATTTGAAGCTTGAAATCTATTGATGGGGCATGCAACCACTCTTTTCTTCCATCCTCCACTTGTTTCATCTCCTTCCACCGCCATTGCAACAATTTGGTTAGGTATTCCTGCACAGTCATACAAGAGTTTTGTTTCCTCAGATTAAATTTTTTTTTCCAAGTGACAAATTAAGCATGCAGAGGCTCGCACACTTTACCTATCAAGGCTCCATCAAGACCCTTCATCTTTGAACGCAATCTTGCTCGTTTCAACATGCATCCCAGGAGGAGAATCAACTACAGGATGTCCTACAGGAATCCTGTAGTAGATGATCTGGCTAGAGCACATACTATGGAGACACCAGCAGCTCAAATCAAATGAAGCCGGCGCATGCAACATTTACCACCAGAGGGTCGGGTTCCGAAGTCTTGCATCCAGCATTAGCCAATGAAAAAGGAGCTCCAGCACCCGTGCACGAAGCAGCAGCAAGCAAATCCAACATTCCACGTCTCGAAGCCTGCAGAACACATCCATGGCCACAGAGGTAAGTGTCTAACCTTATTCGTCGAATTGCATGAACTATACTCTAAAATTTTCATGACTGTGAAATGTGCGGATTGAACAAGTTCAGTGGCCAGTCAACTGGCCACCCACAGCCAGTCAGATGGCCTCGTGGGATCCAAACGAGCCCGGTTATGCCAAAGAGACGGGCAGTTGACACGTTGGAAGTGTCCAGTCGAGGAGAATCGTTAGTGTGACAGAAATGGTGGCAGTTAATGGTAGAAGAAAGGATTTGGGAGTCAAAGACACACCGAAGAATGATGGTCGTGACGTTGGCTAATGGATCAGCCTAGACAGCTCACCCCCGCGCCATGAATTGCGCAGTAATTCAAATTGCTCGGCCGAATAATTCACGGTGAACCGCTGTCATTCGCACTTGCAACCATTTTTGCAGTAGAGTACGCGTCCTCCTCCTCTGTAGTTTGTTGGTTGAGCTTCTCAGCTCATTCCAACGTCCTTCCGCGTCTCAGACTTGTCCAGAAGCACCGTGACGTCCTCCAGAAGCTGGAAAATCTTTCTACAAGAAGGAGCGCTACAGGAAACCCGGCATAACAAAGAAACCTGGACTATCTACATCGAGGTTGGCAATTCGAAGAGAAGTAGGCCCGAACACACCATTCCCATGCATGATATTTCAAAAGGTGGTGAATTCGACGTGCTAGATTAGGAAAATTAAAAGCAAGTCTGTCTGTGAATCCAAAATAGCAGTTTACTTGTGGTTGCATGAAATTTCTTCGTTGGTTTGCATCCAAGATTTTCTCCACGGGTCCTAAAGAAAATTCCTCCTGTAGAGAAGTTGAAACACTGTCAAGGCTAACCGATGGGAGAAAAAATGTGAATTTTACATGATTATGTGTATGCTGGGGGGTGGAAATTTATCTCTGCACTCTGTTTAGGAAAACCAGAGTCGTCCTTCTGTACACGGGCAGTCAAGTTTTAAAACCGGGGAATTGATACCAAGTGACCTGAGGGATACTGTTTTCAACGTTCTGAGGAGGAAAAACGCATAGAATTCCCCTTCTACTCAAAGCACAAGCCAAAACAGAGAATTTTTCACCATGGCAGGAGGGTTTATCAGAAAGGAACCCTCGGATTCCAAGAAACTGTGAGAAACTCCTGAGGTGGTAGACCTATTTTCCCGTGCAAACTGGATGACCTTCTGTGACAAAATTCAAGGTCTCGATGATGAAATAACAGAGGAATTCCTAAGGTCCCTGAAGCCTAAATCAAATACACTAGCCACTGTAAACTTCAGGGGTTGACCCTAAAGCTCACCCCGCAACTCATTAACAGAGTCACTGATCTACCAATAGGGATACCCTGGGATAAAGAAGAGAGGAAATTAGGCCAAAAGGCTAAAAAGGAATTCTTATTACCAGAGGAACAGTTTTCAGAGGATAAGAATGGGGTCCAGAGAACCAGCCTACAACCATTTTGGAGTGAAGTCATCCTTCAGATTATGAAATATATTACTTGTGAGGTGCGATTCAGTATTGTATATGGTTATCACTTCTGTTTGCTAACTAAACTCAGGCACAAAATGGATTTACCCACAGAACAAAAGTTGAGCATCCCCTACTTCCTCCTGCAATCCTTGATTGAGTGTGCCACAAAACTGAAGGAAGGGACACTAGACCAGCTGGCCCATCATGTGCTTATCAAGCTTCTAGTAGAAGATGCACTCCATACCTATATTGTCCCTCTCTCCTATGAGATTTTTTGCAATATGTCTAAGGATGATGATATCCGAATTTTGGCTGAGGAACTCACTTCCTCCAGCAGCGAGGAGAAGGAGCACATTGAGGCAGAAAAGAAAGCCAAGGGTAGGGAAGCCCCAGGCAGACCACCAAAGCAAGGACAAAAAGAGAAACGGGAGAAAGGCCAAGCTGCTGAGGCCAAAACTGTGGGTGGAAAAATGACACAAACACCCAGGGAGCAGAGATTGCAGAGCAGGGCAGAAATGACTAAAAAAGTCTAAGCAAGTGAAGGCACACCTAAGGTAGCCACAAACAAACTAAAGGAGAAGGCACCCCCAGGCAAGCAGGCCAAAACAGTACCAACTGGTTCTACAGGAAGCCAGAAGGTCATTTCTACAGGAAGTCCAAAAACTGCTTCTACAGGAAGCCAGAAAACAGTGAGCACAGGACTTTCTATAGGAAGTCTGGAAAAAGGGCAAGGGAAGGAAGAATCTCCTAAGATTCTAGCTAGGGAGGCAGCAATTGTGCTGGCCGCCCTCGGCACATCTCCAAAGCAAAAAAAAAAGCGGAAGAGGGAGCCTTCCATGTATTTTAAGGTGAGAAGAAGCACGAGGATTAAAACTGGCAGACCAAAGGAGAAATAGTCCAAAGGACCAATTACAGTTGAAGACACCCCATCCAAACAAAAGGCATCCATCACATATGAGCGGGGAATCCCGAAGACATCCACATGGAAATAAAGTATGGAAAAGTTGAACTCAGAGGCCTCTCTACAAGATGTCAAGGCTGCTCTACAGGAAACATTGGCTAGGCTAAAGGAGACCGTAAAGATGGAGGAAAAAGCAGCCAAGTCATCACTGGAGGAAGAGAAGGCTGATACCATTATGGAACCAAGCCCCCAGCCCAGCCTGGGATCTTACTATAACTTCTTAGAGGCCGGGAAAATCATTCCTCAAAAATTCACAGTGACACTTTTCCTAGCACTAGAGGAATAAAGAGTGAGGACCCACACTTGGATGAAGATCGCTAAATCCAAGGGGGTGGCAGATATAGGTCCGCTGGAGGAAAAGCTCAAGGAGGCCCAAAGAGAATTGGCAAGGGTACGGCATGTGGAGAGCTACTAGCAGGCCAAGCTATGGGAAGAGAATAAGCTGCTTAGACAACAGCTACAGTTACAAGGACAGAGGAAAGAAGACAGGCCTCACCTCTTGGGAGAACAACAGCAACAGGAGGAGGCCACAACAGCCAAAGATACCACAGAAGAACCTCAGAGAGAGGAAGGAATGCAAGCTGAACTTGAGACACTAAATCGGCAACTACAGGAAAGATAATTGCAAGCATGCCTAGAGATACAATCTCTAAAATAGCAGATACAAGAGAAGGAGGCCCAACTGGCCTGCATGGCCAGTTGGGCAATGGAAGCTCTGCAGTGTAGGCAGCCGGCCAATTCCTATGCCCTATACCTCAGGGATCATTGGCTGCAATTTTAGATCAACACTTTGGCACAGAGGGGTATCACTCAAATCCAAAACCCCCAACAATTCATGGCTTTATGTAATAGCAGTTCGTCAGAAGACAAGGCCAAGCTATCAGAGTTCTACCTTCATAATTTGGCCCTTCCCAACATGACCTCATGGGACCCCAACACAGCAGTAGGGGACATGCAGCTTATGGCCATGACCTCATGGCTAAACCATGAAGAAAAGAGAGCAACAGAGGTCAGAAATGTCATGGACAGGGAACTACAGGAACCACTACTGATTAGAGCAGAGCCAAGGGACCCCTCAGCATTGATATCCGCCCACCAACACCTAGCAAACAACTCTCAGGCCCTGCTAGATTACATTGATCATCAAGCTCAAGCCATAGCACATTTTGAGGACATGGAGCGACTATTGGGGGACAATTGTGTTCATGCTTGCACCCGTAGGTGGAACACATTGTCCCACAGCCTCAAAATCAGAGAATACCACACCCCAACTAGAATGAGGGAGGCCTTGGCACAAGTGCCTCTCTACAAAAAGTCTATGTAGAATCTTCAGGCCAGCTGGATAGCCCTCAAGTTAAGTCTACCTTTGCTATTGGGGTTGCTAGAAGGAGGCACAGAAGAAGAGGAGCACAAGCAGTGGAAGAGGTGGAAAGGAAGACCGGATTCCATGACAGTGAAGAAGATATCGCTTCAGAAGCCTGGGATGTGAGGGAGGTGATCAAAGCAATCAAGGATGAGGAGCTGGACTAGTTTCTCAGAGGATGACCAACCCATTTAGCAGGGGGGTGATGTTGAGCCCCGAATTGGGTAACTTATTGGGCTCATTTTGCCTAATTGTCCTTATTCAATCCTCCATTTTTCATAGATTATGCATTTTTTTTAGTATGTTTATGTCATTTGAACGAATAAGGGTGGTCACTCTACCTAGGAGGCTAATACGTGGTTATTTTAGGTTTTTTGGACAAATATTGGAGCAAAACTGAGCAATCATGGGCTAGGTGATAGCCAAGTGTAAGGTGAGGATTCGTAGGGGGGTTGTCTCTAACATTAAATGGCCCTTCCTCGGGATCTCCACCCTCAACTCCGAGCTCACAGGCCACCAAAATGGATCCTAAAGGCAGCCAAGCAGATTTGGGAAAAGGGACTGCCTACTAGCAGTTGGGACAACTGAGTCCCTTGAATTTAGGAGGCCTGCTAGGCCCCTCATGATTTATAAATAAGAAGGCCTCAGCCTTCGTAGTTTACTTTTGAAACTATTGCATTTTTTGCACTATAGTGTTGTCACTTTCAGCTCGTTTTCTTCTAGCTACTGTGGCATAACTTTCGGTTGATGACTATTTTTTGATAATGACAAGCAGTCCTATTTTGTATCAGCTCTGAGTTCTTTATAGGAGCCGTAGCTCTTAGGGTTGGGCCCAACCTGAGAGCCAAGGCCTCCTTTATGTATTGTTATTTCTCCTTTATGCATCGTTGTTTCTCCTTTATGCATTTGCAAAATTATTTCTGTCAAGCAGATTAAATTGTGTTGATTAACTAGGTCACTATTGATGGTTAGAAAGGCTTCTGATGTTTAGATTAAGTTGGTAGGATATCAACAGGGAAAAAGCTCCAGAAAAATGCTAACGAGCACCTTTGGTTTCACCTCTCCCTCATAGGATCAGGGGCTGGGATCAAAGTAACCTTGTTGTCCCAAACAAAAACATTATTTTTGCTTTGCCATGCAATCACTAGTGTACGATTTTCATTTGCAAAAGTCAGTTACATGTTTAGATATTTGAATGTTTCGTTTCATAGTTAATACCCATGGTTTCCTTGCAAATAAAGCTCTGTTCATTCACTTTACTGTTAGCTAGATCATATTAGGTTGGTATAACTAGGTCTTTGATTACTTGCAAGTCTTTATTGGTTCAATTGGAAATATACATTGCAGAGCACCTCTACCACTTCTTCATCCACCCAAACTTCATCAGAACCATTTGTTCCATCCCCTCACTTGGTTTCTTGCCTCACGTTTGTCATTTTGCCCACATAACCCTACCTTTTTGTGCAACCATTGTTTCTACCTTCTTTGAGAAAATTCAGCCATCTACACCTTATCCCAACTCCATCCACCAGTCCCTAGACCACTTCAAACTCCTGTCCTACCTCCATACCCATCCCCTCATCTTTCCTCACTCATCCATCCTCCAAAATCCCATTTATGAACATCCTGTAGAAATTTCTGAACATCCTGTAGAAATTCCTGAACACCCTGTAGAACCCCTGCAGACTTCCTGTAGAAGCTCACAAATGAGGTTTCTTTGATAGCCAAACTCTATGAAACTCTCTAGAAGGGTGTTAGGGACCCCTTAGGCCCTCTCTGAACCTTCCTGGCCTCTTCCAAGCATTTCTCCTCGCTGATCCACCTCTACATAGTCAAGAACAGTGAAAGCCTATGCATGATAATTCTGACAACTTATTCAAAAATACAAAAAGATGTTTTCTTCAGATAGAGGTAGTCTAGACACATGTATTTTACCTTCCTAAAAGTAATGGAATCTCTTTCAGTAGCTTGCATTCTCTTCTTTGCATCAGTAGGACTAGCTGGTAGAATTAGGGTTTGCTAGGGTTTGCGCTTTCTTTCAGTTTTTCAGTTTCTTTTCACAAGCAGATTAGCTTCCTTCGAGTTAGCTTCCATCCATCAGTTAACAAGCTTCTTCTCAAATCTCATAGAAGTTAGCTTGAGCCCCTAGAGGACTTGTTCTAGCTGACCAAGTGATAGCTGCGGTAAGAGCTAATACTTGTGCATACAGCACCGTCGCTTCCAAGTTTGTTATGAACTACCGGGTTGGTAAAAGTAAAGAAGAGAGTCCCAGGAGTTGCAGCATTATTGCTGCAATACTGGAGCTCACCACTATCCTTTAGATTCCATTCTGATATGATGATAGCTTTACAACTCATAGCCTCACTCTATTTATACAATCCCATGGTCCACGGACCATAGGTAGGCCGACATTACATTCAAACTTAGGGTGGACAGCCATATGACTCTAACATACATTTCTCGCCCGCAATTCGTGGAGATTTACAATAATATCACTCAAAACTTGGGCTTTAAGCCCAAAAACATGCTATGGGGGGATTCCATGCCCAACATCATCCATTCACACCATGCAGAATGTATTGTAGTACCTTGAGGATCATTATCATTATCGGTGATTTCTCTCACGTCTGTTAACATATTACATCATTAGCTGGTAATCAGACGGTATCTTCCCATGTTCGGCTTCATATCACATACTCGCATGGTTAGACTCATACTTGCGCAAATGATTGAATGATATAGAAGACCCTGGATCTAGTTTCATCCATCCGCGCTGCGATTTCAGGAAATGTACCAAATCATCCGTACAATGGTTTTACATTGATGGTCATTCTGATCATGGGTCTATATCTGTAGATGACTATCTATGTACTTGTAATGAAAGTTTATATGTTGAGCATGGGTATGCCTTCCTTCAGCGATTCATGAGAAAAAATAAAAATATCATGATATTGTATTGTAATCGATGCAGGTCACCAACCACATTGGAACCTCCTCATCACATCGTAAAGAATTTCACTCGACATCACATTTTTGACTTCATGCTTTAGGGGGCAACTGTTACATATCCATTTGGGCACATCACTGCCATCATCCAGATCAGTGCTTTAGGGCTCATCAAATCCTAATTTCAGTTGCTACATTCCCTAAACAAGTCAACCTTTTGAATGGCTCCTTCCCAGGTAGTTTCATGGCCCGAAGACATCCTGAAATGACCTCTAGAGGGACCAACATAGTTAGGCCCATGCAAGGGTGCACTACAGAGTAGCTGAGACCATGCTAGGGTGCTCTGCAGATCACTTATGCCCTCTTTGACCTACGTTGGGCCAGTTTGAGTGAAATTCACATAGGGTTTGGTGAATATTCTTATCTTCTGGAGCCTTCTAGATGATTTCCACACTTATCATCTCTTATGTGCTCGAAAATGGATGAGGAATTAGTTAAGATAAGTCCTATCCTCTCATCCCTTCCTCCATGGAACTAATTCTAAGTATGGAAGGCCATTCAATACCTTCATTGATGACAAAACTTCCTCCATATTCCTATAAATTGAACACTCATCTAAGTGATCAAGGGGGCTGGACTTTGATAATTGTAAGGAGATAATGTTAGTTTGAGAATTGAGACTATTGCAAGTGTCGTTATGCTGCCGAATTGTCATGCTTCTGATGTGATGTGGATGGAACCAAAGCTGGAGGAGTGACTTCGAATCAAGCTTCATGGTTGTAATTCTTCCTTCTATTTAATAAAGTATTTGCATCCTTTTCCATTTGCATATCTGGATATGTGATGCTTATATGTGTGCATGTATCTGATTCCATTTACTTGTAATCAATAGATCTTTCGCCTTGATTGGTTCTTTGTCTTCTATTGATGTTTACATGTACTTCTCAAGTGTGTTAAGTACGAGAAGGAGCGAAAGTATCGATACAAAGGAGACAAGAGGAAACAGAAAGTACAAGTATGTACTCTCATTCTCTTTCTCTTATCTATTGTTTATAGAGAAAGGTTAAAGTGTTTTAAATTGTTGTTCTAGATATAGCTACTATCTAGGGAATTAGTATTTATCCATAGATACCAAATTCTTCATAACAGGCCTGGAGACTTTGTATTGACTATTGGGTGTTGAACAAGATCATTGTCCAAAATAGGTATCCAATCCCACATATTGATGACATTTGGACCAACTTAAGGGGGGGGGGGGAGGGATATTTCAGAAAAAATGACTTGAAGTCTGGTTATCACCAGGTACAAATCGAACCCTCCAATGTGTGGAAGACTACCTTAAAATCTAAGGAGGGCCTTTTCTAATGGTTGGTGATGCCTTTCAGGTTAGCGAATACCCCTACAACCTTCATGACGCTGATATAACTTGGCCTCTGAGTCAAGTCACCAAGGGAGGAGTGAAAGAAAAGTTCTTTTGGTATGAATCCTAACAAAAGGTGTTTATCGATTTGAAGCATTGCCTCTACTCTACAACGATGCTCACATTAAAAGACCTATAGAAACCATTTGAGATCGAGACAAATACCTTTGATTATGTTATTGGTGCAGTTCTTACTCAGCAGGGGCATCCAGTGGCATATCACAGTTAGACACTTTCAGACCCAGTCCGAAAGTTTTATTTCCACTACATCTCTGTGTTTATGTGTACATTTGAATTTTGTTTTGTTCCTGCATAAATTTGGATCAGTAATATCAGAGCGGTCTTCTCTTTCTCTATTTTTCTTTGCATGTCCCCAACGAGGTCAGGGTACAAGGAGTTAGGGCTCGAACTGGTTGAACCTTTGCAAGACCATCCGTGTGAACCCCGACGAACTCCAATGGTAGGAGAAAAGAAAGACAGGGGGGCAGGACATCCTTTCAAAATATTGCTCGAGGAAGCCCTTGGGTGACAAAGGAAAGCATTGATGGATAAATTTTCTGAGATCCTTCAACGGCTACCCACAGGCGACGCATCTTCATCCAACAACCACTATGGAGGTGCCACTCCTTTCAAGGTACAAGTTAACTTTGACATTCCCATAATTGAAGGACAAATATATGAAGATGTCGTAGATTGCTGGTTAAATCATTTGGAAGGATATTTTTTAGTTCATTAATTTCCAATTGGGAAAAGATTATTTTTTCACTCCTCAAAGCCGCCCCACATGTCAAGGACTGATGGTAAACCTACTGTGAACAAAAGGACAAGAGGGAATCCTCACTCTTTTCAACCATACCCACTTGGAATTCTTTCTGAGATGCCATCAAGGAACAATATTACCCTGTCAAGAGCTATGAAGATAAATCCATAAGGTGGACCATGCTGCAGTAGGGAAGGGACCAATATGTGCCAGATTTCATAAATGTTTTCCATACCCTTCGCATGAAGTTGGGTATCAAGGATTATGAGTGACATTTGGTACTCAAGTACCACGACTGTCTACACAAGTACATCCAGGACCAGATGGAGTTCCTAGAAATCTCCTCGCTTGACACCACCTATAAATACGATGTCAAGATCTAGCAGAAACTTAAATAGAAGAAGTGAGACTTTAGATATATGAATCTGAAACAAGGGAAAGGTGCCCCAAAACCATAGAAAAAAGGACAAAGCCAAGGCAGGGTGACCCAGGACAATCCGCCGAAACTATAAGCAAAGAATAAGACCATGAAGACAAAAAAGGACATAAGGAAATGGTGTGAGTCTCATAACAGCCCCACTCACAACACAAGTGAGTGTTGAGCCAAGCAGTCACCGTTGGTTGAGTTGAAAGCTTCCGAATCAGATTCATGTTTCGACTCTGAGTCAGAAACCGACAAAGGGAAAGACAAAGGGAAGAAAAGTATCGATGTAGAGCCTAGTGCCACCGTTTCCACCACCAATATCCAAAAGGATGAGCCCGAAGATCCAGAGGAGGGGGACTGACTCTTCCACTCACAGATGTGGGTGAAGGTTTCTCTACTATAGTTCATTATCGAAAACAAGAGCCAAAAGAACCTCATTTCAGTAGAGGTCTTGAAGTAGTTGGGCCAACCAACCACACCACACTTGTAGCCATACACCATCGGGTGGCTTCACCAAGGGAGAGATCCCTTTGTCACCCAATAATGTCACCTTCCCTACCACATCAAGCCCTTCACATATGAATTTTTTTGCGATGTTTCTCTTCTTAAAGTTTGTGATGTTTTATTAGGCCAACCATACTTGTGGAAATGACATGTTGTGTATGAGTCTAGGCCTCGCACTATTATTATTACTTTGGGAAATAAATTGTATAGGATACCGGAGGTAGCACTACCTACCATCGTTTCTTTGATCACTATGAAGCAATGCAGTAAGATAATTTCCCAGACTGGGAAATTTATTTTCCTTATGATTCACCCTCAGGGAAAGAAGAAGATATTGGCCACAACCTACAGATAGGGCTCCTTTGCACAACCGTAGCAGATGGAAAAGGTTGTATAGGAGTACTGGGACATATTCACCTAACCCAAAAGGGTACCTCTATACTTTCAGGTCAAGCACTCCATTGATATAACCCTAAGCGCGTCGCTACCCAATGGGTCGATCTATCGATGCTTTGTTATGGAGAACGATGAAATTAAGAGGCAAATTTAGGAGATGTTGCAGAAAGGGCACATTAGACCAATTTCATCACCCTGTGGGAGCCCAATCATGTTGGTACAAAAGAAGGATGAGACCTGGAGACTCTGTATTGACTATTGAGAATTGAACAAGATCACTGTCCACGATAGGTATCCAATCACATTGATTTATGTCCTTCTAGACTGGCTCAAAGGGCCCAAATATTTCAGCAAGATTGACTTGAAGTCTAGTTATCACCAGGTACTGATCGAACTCTCAAATGTGTGGAAGAATACCTTCAAATCCAAGGAGGCCCTTTTCGAATAGTTGATCATGCCTTTCGAGTTGATGAATGCCCCTGCAGCCTTCATGAGGTTGATAGACAACATCTTACGACCATTAACCAACTCATTTGTGGTGGCATATTTGGATGACATTATGATCTTCAACCGTAGTTGGGAAGAACACCTCCACCATATTTGACAGGTCTTCTAAACCCTACGAAAAAATAAGTTGTTATCCAATTTGGAGAAATTCACTCTTGGTATGACGCAGGTTCGATATCTAGGGTACATCATTAATGAGTAGGGTGTGCATGTGGACCCAACCAAGATACAGTTCATTTGGTATTGGGCATCCCCAACCACTCTAATAGAGCTCCATAACTTTGTGGGTCTTGCCAACTTCTACCGCAGGTTCGTGTTGGGGTTCTCTCATATAACTTGGCCTTTGAGTCAAGTCACCAAGGAAGGAGTGAAAGCAAAGTTACCTTGGTATGAATCCCAACAGAAGGAATTTTCCAAGTTGAAGCATAACCTCTGCTATGCACTAGTGCTCACATTACTAGACCTACAACATTAAATTTGAGATTGAGATATATGCCTCCAACTATGATATTGGTGTAGTTATTACTCTGCAGGGGCATCCAATGGCATATCACAGTGAGAAACTTTCAGACACAGTTCGGAAGTATCCCACCTATGACAAAGATATGTATTCCATTGTGCAGGCCTGTCGACAGTGGAAGCATTACATTCTAGGGAAGGAAACAATCATCCACACAGACCACCAACCCCTGCAATTCATACAAACACAAGGGAATTTGTAGAACGATCGTCATGAGAAATGGTTGACATAGCTGCAACAGTTCTATTTGAGCATTAAGTACAAGAAGGGAAACACCAACAATGTTGCAGACTGCCTCAATCAATCACCAGTTATGGCAGTGACCACTGTGCTCGACTCTTCTGGGAACGAGATTGCGAGGTGGACACATCTTTACAAGAGCGATCCAAAATTCGACAACATATACTAGATGCTCCTAGAAGGTAAGCAAGTTCCAAATTTTCACCTCTAGGATGCACTATTATGCCACCTGAGACACCTTTGTGTTCCTTCAAGTGAGTGTGCCAAGATGATTTGGGAGACACACTACAGACGGGGTGTTGGACACTTTAGGGTAGGCAAAACAATGATAATACTGTAGAATTATTTTTATTGGTTGAACCTTTGATAGGATGTTGGGAAGTAGATCAGGTCTTGCATTGCCTGCACCATTGCGAACCGACCATCAAGAAACAAGGCCTATATACTCCTCTACATATTCCTAGCCAACCTTAGGAATCCATCTGCATGGGTTACATGTCAGACCTTCCTTCTAATAAGCATGGTCATGACTATTTTTTTGTGGTCGTCGACATATTCTCTAAGATGGCCATTATGGTGGCCCGCAAGATGAGTATCACAAATGAAGCCACTAGTTAGCTCTTCTTTGAATGAGTGTGGGTACATTTTGGGATCGCACAGTCCAATATCTCATATCAGAACAACAAGTTCCTAAGTACATTTTGGTCAAGTCTCTGGTCGATGTTGGATACCAAGCTCACTAAGTCAACAGCTTTCCACCCCCAAAATGATGGCCAAACAGATGTCGTCAATAAGATGATCGTACACATTCTGTGTATGTACAACTTGAAGCATCTACGCACAAGGGATGAAACCCTCCCCTATGTCTAGCACAGATACAATAGAGCTCTTGATAACTCAATTGGCCACAACCCTTTTAGGTGGGGTTGGGATTCCAACCACTATGTCCCATTGATGTGGCCATACCAGTTGCAGCTACTCAGGTAGATTCATCTCATGTCCAGTCCGAAGTTGATAGGGCTAACAACTTCATTGAGTGCATTCAGCCCATCTGCCAGCAGGTCCAAAACATATTGCACAAAGCCAATGCTAAGTACAAGTAGCCTCATGATCAACATTGGGTGCCACACAAGTTCCATGTGGGTGACAAAGTTTGGTTACATCTATAGAAGGAGTGGCTTGTTGGGCCCCACCACAAACTTTGCCCGCTACAAAATGGATCTTATACCATCACTAAATTTGTAGGGGACAATTGTTTCGAGCTCATCATTACACCATTCCTTGGCCTGCACCCATTGTTCAATGTGGAATGCCTTCGACCACACTTTCCACCATTACTGGACACATTATAAATTGCAGAACATCTCACACCAACAAAGTTAAACCCAAACTACATGGAACATTACACAATTGATTGGATCATGGAAACACAGATCAAGAACACTCGCTAGCAAGAGATCCAACTATATTGGGTTGTCAAAGCTGGCTAACACCTGCACCAAGGAAAGTGGCTCACCAAGGACCAATTTCAAGAGTGGTTTCCCAATCTCATAAAGGCACTCAATGCAATGGGGACCATTTCTTCCAAAGGGGAGAGGAATGATCTAGGCAGATATGTGTGTCCACCCCCCTATTCCACTTGGACCCCCACTATTGTTTCTTTTCATTTTCCTTAATTGTAGCAGAACTTACTATTTTTCGTATTTTTTCGGGTCCTAAATTTCCTGAGTCTTTTTGAGGGACTAAAAGACGTTTTTATGGAAACTAGAGAGACTGAAAAAGTCCCAAACTAATACAAGAAATTTGTCTTCAACCTCCTCTTTGAGATCTTTGAATCAAGGTATTATGATAGCCAAACGAAGATCTTATGCCAAAGTTACAACCCCGAGAAGTTGATGTACCAATTTACCAAAAAGGGGCCCATAGTTTTGGCGCTTCATCTCATAGGGATAGGTTTTTGGATGTTTAGTGCTTTCCAATTTTTCGCAACAATAAATAGGCATTTGAGCCTCATTGTAACACAGTTCAGAGGCATGTAACCCCCACATCTCTTCTCAGAGATACGCTGCCATCGCCCAAGCAAGTTTATTTCCATTTATGTCTATAAGCATATTTCAGTTCTTTGATATTAATGAAATGGTGTTTTATTTCTGTTGCATCTTTGTGTTTATGTGTACATCTTTATTTTGTTTCATTCTTGTATAATTCCAAATTAATGGTATCAAAGTGGCATGCTCTTTCTCTATTTTTCTTTGCATGTCCTCAAGGAGGTCAGGGTATAAGGAGTTAGGGCTCGAAATGGTTGAACATTTGCAAGACCAGCTGCGCAAACCCCGATGACCTCCCATGGAAAAATAAAAGAAAGATGAGGGGGTAGGAGATCCTTTCAAAATATTGCTCGAGAAAGCCCTCGAGCAACAAATGAATGCTATGATTGATAACTTTGCCCAAATCCTTAAGTGGATACCCATAGGTGACACATCTTCATCCAACAACCACTCTAAAGGTGCCACTTCTTTTAAGGTACAAGTTCACTTTGACGTTCCCATATTTGAAGGACAAATAGATGCATACATCGTAGATATATGGTTAAATTTGTTGGAATGATATTTTCCAGTTCATGAATTTTCCAATCGGTAAAAGATTAATTTTTCACTCCTCAAAGTCGCCCCATATGTCAAGGACTCGTGAGAAACCTACTGTGAATAAAAGGACGAGAGGGAATCCTCACTATTTTCAGACGCACTCACTTGGAATTATTTCTAAGACACCATCAGGGAACAATATTACCTTATTGATAGCTATGAAGATAAATATATAAATTGGACTACGCTGTAGCAAGGAAGGGACCAAGATGTGCTAAAGTTTACAAATGTTTTCCATACCCTTTGCATGAAGTTGGGTATCAAGGATTCTGAGCAGAATTTGGTACTCAAGTACCACGACTGCCTACACAAGTACATCCAGGATGAGATGGAGTCCCTGGACATCTGCTCACTTAGCACTACCTATCAATACGTTATCATGATTGAGCCGAAACTTAAATAGAAGAAGCGAGAATTTGGATCTGCGAATCTGAAGCAAGGGAAAGATGCCTCAAACTACGGAACAAAGGGAAAAGACAAGGCATGGAAACCTAGGACAACCCATCGAAGCCTCAAGCAAAGAAAAAAACCACGATGACAAAGAAGGACATAAAGAAATGGTGTGAGTTCCATAATATCCTCACTCACAACACAAGTGAGTGTCAAGCCAAGAAGTCACCAGTGGCTGAGATGAAGGCTTCTGAATCAGATGCATGTTCCGACTTTGAGTCTTAAAAATGATAAGGGGAATGAAAAAGGGAAGAAAAATATTAATGGAGAGCCTAGTGCCACCGTTTCCACCACCAAGATCCAGAAGGATGAGCCTGAAGATACTAAGGGGGGGTTTGACTCTTCCACTCATAGATGTGGGTGAAGGGTGCTCCACTACAGTTAATTGTCGATAACGGGAGCCAAAATAACCTCATTTCAACAAAGGTCATGAAGCGTTTGGGTCTAAATACCACACCACACCTGCAGTCATACACCATTAAGTGGCTTCACCAAGGGCAAGATCTCTGCGTCAGTCAATAGCATCACCTTCCCTAAAACATCAAGCCATTCGCAAATGACGTATTGTGTGATGTTTCTCCTCTTGAAGTTTGTGATGTTTTGTTAATCCAACCATACTTATGGAAGTGGCATGTTCTGTATGAATCTAAGAATCACACTATTATTATTAGTTTGGGCAATAAGTTATACAAGATACTAGAGGTAGAACCACCTACCGTCGTTTCTTTCATCATTGCAAAGAAATGCAGTAAGATCATTTCCCAAACTATGAAATTTCTTTTCGTTATGATTCTGTTGGAAATAATACTGAGAGGGGGGGTGAATCAGTATTAGCAAATCAATAACTTTTTCATTTCCATAATCAAATTCATATACACTAATTCAGTTAAGGGAACTCACGTGTACACGCAACTGTGTTTAATGCAACTAGCATATATCCAACAAACTTATGATTCAGTTAATTCATCATATGTTGATATTTAATCAGTGCATCAATACTTCATTAATCAGGTGCAGTAAAAACATAACAGATCATCGCACATAAGAAACACACATGAACACCATGATTTAAGTTGGAAACCCAATGTGGGTGAAAACCACCTGCTGCAATCGTCTCTATCTTATTTTTAATAAGAAAATTCTTTTTAAAAAAAATTTTACTGGTGCAGTCTTATACCAATACGCAGACTTCTACCTGCAGAAGGCTACAACCTTCTCTCGTTCTCCAGCTGCTCCTGGAAGGGAGCTACAACCCCCTAGCTCTTGTACTAGCTTATGTGTTTACTAGTACATAGGCGCTGACCTACAGAAGGCTACAACCTTCTCTCATCCTCCGGGGACCTAGTTTCATAAATTTTCAGACTGGATACTCCTGGAACACAACATCATAATCTGAAGGCCATGTTTCATCCAATTTTCATATTGGACCCATCAACAACATTGAAGCTCAAAATCAATAACCACTGCAATACATCCATCAACTATATCTACATCAACCAATCACTGAAACTCAATCTGAATCAACCAGACTCAATCAATCACTGACAACCTCTGAACCTCTGACACAACTGAATCAATCATTCATTCATACTTTAACCAATCAACTGCAACAGATAGATCACTTGATAGATTACTGTAACCAGTACACATGTCTGAGTTACATTATCATTCAAAATCAGTTGCCATCTTAAAACCATGCTTCAGATTGTATACGCTATTTGGCAGAAGCCAACCTGTGTGTATACGTAGCTTCCCTGAAGCAAACCAGCGTGTAGATTTGCAAACACTTTTCTGCACTTCTAGACTTTAGACATAATCACACATAGAGGATAAAACATGTGTTAGTGATCAGATCTAGTCCATACATTATCAGATCACATAATGATAAGTCATTATGATCCTAATTCATCATTAGATTTCATCCATCAACACTAAAGCTAATCACAATCAATCAATCTGAATATGCAGAATATTGTCACCAGAAAAACAGTCACCAGAACACAATACAGAACCCAGAATACTGCAACATTAAACAGAACCTTTATAGATCATACTTTAGAAGATATACGCTACATCCATAAGCCGAACCAGTGTGTATACGCGCTTTTACCAAGGTAAACCAGCGTATAGATCTGTAAATTCCATTCTATGATGTATACGCTGCTTCTGTATGTTGAATCAACATGTATACATCTTTTTACCAAGGTCAACCTACGTACAGATCTAGAAATGCTAACTTAAAGCATCTCAACTATTTTAAATTTCATTCAGACCCAGATCATCACATAATAATAACATGCGTCGGTATTCAGATCTAGAATGTTCAAGATCAAACCACATAATGATAATACATATAAGTCTTCACGGTCCCAATCCATCAACGTTCATCAGCCATATAGGTGCCTCCTTAGTTCAAATCAAGCAAAGCATCACAAACCCATAACCTGAATACTTGATCTCATACTTCATCAGATATTCAATACTTGAATGACTTGGCCTAATGAACTTCTCCTCCTTATATAGTTTTAGGCCTTTCTCAATACCATGGACCAAAACCATTTAGGACCAATACCTTGGACCAAATACCTTGGACCAATACCATGGACCAAATACCTTGGACCAAATACGTTGGACCAATACCATGGACCAAATACCTTGGGTCAGATACCTTGGACCAAAGAAATACCTTGGACGCAAAAACTTGTTTTCCCAATATATACGCGCTTTTCTTTCAGTGAAAGTGTGTGTGTATGTATACGCTTCTTTTATACAATGAACCCATGTGTATACATGGCTTGGTCAAGGTGAACCTACATATACCTTTCTTTCTTCATTCTGTGTGGCCTGAACTGTAATTCTTTGTTGTTAACCTGTAGTACTTAGATCTTTCATCTGAGTGAGTTGTCACTGTACATTACTTTTGAACTAATTCCTTTGAACTGCCCTGCATCATATCTGTTAACACAACTACCATGTATTATTTCACATTTGATATCTCTTCTGTAGATTCATCTAGTTATATATAAGTGAATTGTTCTGCTATAAGTGGGTTTCCATCAAGTACAACACATACATCATAATGCCAACAATCCCCCCATTTGGACTTGATGGCAACAACCACACCAAGTCACTCTCCCCCTTTGACATCAAGGGAAAAGGGTCATGCTCCCCCTAAGTGCATGCTAAATTCTCTGATAGAGCTCCCCCTTTGTTCATGCTAAGATGTACTGTATCATCCATGCTCCCCCTGAGCATATGCAGAGTCTGCAAATATTTTCAATAAAAATAACATGACTCTTATAACTCAACTATGTGAGTTTGACCTTCCTATCACCAATGACTCATACATACATTCATTCTCCCAACCAAGTGGGGATATACTAAACTTGACTCATCCACCCAACCAAGTGGGGATATACCAATTGTTTATAAATGACTGAAATATTACATCATCCTTCCCATACATAGTAGGGGTACAAAATACATCATATGACCAAAAAGGGACTCATCAAAAGACTACAATGGACAGAGACAAATTATTACATCATGATTCTATGACCTTTACATTGAATGGTATACATGAAATTTATAACAGAGACAAAATATCTAAACAAGACCATGATAGTCATCAGCAACTATCATACACCATGTATGATCTGCTCCATAAGCATTTGTCAACAGCATCGAGACCAACAACCTATATATGTCCATGTCAGTGTAGATATCATCAACCTGTGACAAAGTATATATGTATATAGATATCAAATCATCCTATTGATCTCATCAAGATCAATTTGCTTCATTTCCTTCCATGAATCATCTCCAAGTGAAAACGCCATAGTCATCACATGATCTTTCACATCATCATTAAGAACTGCATGATCTTTCCACAATCAACCATGTATCATCACTAGGGAACATCCCACACCTTATAAGCATCAACCATGATAATATGTGAGTATCAACCTATCATCATAAGGTAAGAACTCATCATCATTATGTGACTAAGTAAGCCATGTCTTTGAATATCCATGTCTTCAAATAGCTATGTCTTCATAAGACCTATAATAACACCTTTCTGTTGGCCAACCAACAATATGCAACTTAAGTAATCATCCATGTATCCATCATACTGAATATCCATAAAAGAGATATCAATATGTATCTAGCAAGCCATGATCTTATGGTCATTTGTCAAGATTTCTAGATATCATCAACAGCAGCAATCCTCAACAGTGTGAGAACCAAGAACCATAGGAATCTTGCATCATAACTGTACTATATGATCTTTAGAAAGCATGATGACAACAACATGAAAGAAATGAGTGGCTCATTATTAAATAATGAAGTTGTGTACTCAATATTTGTACTTCTCCTTGTCTTTATGAAGAGCAATGTATATGCATCATCAAAGAATCATCCACAACCATCCATGAATTTGATCTGAAAACTGACTATGTGACCCCAAGAATCATATGAGATTTTGGTCATGGGCAACTCATAACCATATCATAGCAAGATGTATCATTTAGCCATATAAGCATTATCATCATTGATTAGATACTAAAGACTTCTAAACATAATGCCAACAATGCTTTATTAGAAGCATAGCATGTTCTCCCCCTGAACCTATTCCATCTGTTCACTGTCAGATCTGATCATGCATATATCAGCAAGAAGTATCAAGGCATCATCATCAATCAAATATACATCAAGTTAACTTGTGAGGATCAAAAACAACATCTTATGAGTATCAATACATTTCCAAACATTATCAGCAGATTGTAACTATCATCAAACAGAGCAAATAGTTGACTGAACCATATTAGACCCTTTTTCCTGAGTCCGTCCCACTACTTTTCCTCAAACTAACATATACACGATTGTGTAGTGTCTAACTCGCGTATATATGAAACTTCTCTTCATGAAACTTGTGTATGAGATTTAGAACACTGAAGTTTCACACTTTTAGCTTCCTCTGAGTCTGTACTTCCTTTCTGCCACATCTTTCTAACTGTACTTCCTTCTTCTTCCATATCTTCGAGTGTGATGATGTTTTCTCCTTTTGGTATTGTGCCTGTACTTGTTCTTGCATTCCTTTGCTATATGTCCAAGCTTGTTACATGCATAACATCTCATATATTTCATATTCCTTTTATAGCAGTCAATGGCTTTGTGACCAAACATATTGCAAGCAAAACAATATCCCTTAAAGTACCTAGAACGTGATGATCTTTTTGTGTGATGGTCTTGAACCATTCTTCTTCTGCATCTGGCTGCAACATGTCCAAAATTATGACATACATAACATTCAACATTATTAATTTGAGGAAATAACCGACTATCACTTCCATAGTTAGGAGTAAAAGTTTTTCTTTGAAGAATTCCTTCCCTTGGTTGATGATGGGATTGACCTCTCATTTCCTTGTTGAGCATTTCAGATTTTGCATTAGAGTTCCTTGTCTTACTTTGTGAACTAGATTCACCTTCAACAGATTCATGAAAACCAAGACCAGTTTTGATAGTAGGAGACCTTTGACTACTAAGAATATTATCCAAGATCTTAGTACTATCTTGAAATCGTAAGAGCTTATCCTATTCTTCTAATTTATCTTTTAGAATATTTACCTCAACCTGATGTTGCTCTTCCTTTTCAAGATATTGTTTCTTCATGATTCCGTCAGCTTTTCTTCCTTCTTCCAACTGATGTCTTAATTCAAGAACTTCTTTTTCTTGTTTTTCAAGAGCTTGGAGTAGTTCTTTCTTCTGCTTATTTGATTCTTCAAGATATTCTTTTAGCGAGAGTATCTTAGCTTCAAGACTTTCATAGTAACTGGATCTATCTTTGAGCTTCTTAATTGTTGTGCTCCTTTCATTTACTTCATTTCTTAATGACGTCACTTCATCCTGTAGCTTCTGAAATTGATCTTCCTTTTCCTTGAATTGCTTCCTTACCTTGTTTCCTTCATCTAGTTGAGCTTTTAGTTTGGTAGCTTCTTCTTTGGAGGCACATTCCCTTTTGTCCAATAGATCTTATTGATCTCTAATTTTGTCTGTAAGCCTTTTAAATTTTGCCTCTATTTGATATCTTTCTTCCTCACCCATAAGAGCAAATTCAGTTGTTTCACTATCGCTTTCATCATCTTCAAATGGATGGAGAAATGTATCACCATAGGATAACAAATTCATACCTGATTATTATTTTTCTTGTTCATCTTCATTCTAGATTCTGAATCTAAAGTGTTACTTCCACATATTCCCCAATCTATTCTCCCACTATCATAGTTCCTCTGAGATGTCTTCTTCTTCTGAGGTGCTTTCTTCTTTAGCTTCTTTCACATTGTTCTACGGATCTCCTTCAAGCAATCAAGCTTTTTACAAAGACCTTACTCTGATACCATTTGTTGGAAATAAACACTGGGGGGGGGGGGGGTGGGGTTTTTGATCAGATTAGCAATCAATAACTTTTTCATTTCCATAATCAGATTCATATATGCTACTTCAGTTAAGGGAACTCGCGTGTACACACAACTGTGTTTAATGCAACTAGCATATATCCAACAAACATATGATTCAGTTAATTCATCATATGTTGATCTTTAATCAGTGCATCAGTACTTCATTAATCAGGTACAGTAAAAATAGAACAGATCATCACACATAAGAAACACACATGAACACCATGATTTAAGGTGGAAACCCAATGTGGGTGAAAACCACCTGCTGCAATCATCTCTATCTTCTTTTTAATAAGAACCTTCTTTTTACATTTTTTTTTTTACTGGTGCAATCTTATACCAGTATGTAGGCTTCTACCTGCAGAAGGCTACAACCTTCTCTCGTTCTCCAGCTTCTCCTGGAAGGGAGCTACAACCCCCTAGCTCTTGTACTAGCTGATGTGATTACTAGTACGTAGGCATTAACCCACAGAAGGCTACAACCTTCTCTCATCCTCCAGGGACCTCGTTTCATATATTTTTAGACTGGATACTCCTGGAACACAACATCATAATTTGAAGGCCACGTTTCATCCAATTTTCATACTAGACCCATCAACAACATTGAAGCTCAAAATCAATCACCACTGCAATACATCCATCAACTATATCTGCATCAACCAATCACTAAAACTCAATCTGAATCAACCAAACTCAATCAATCACTGACAACCTCTGAACCTCTGACACAACTGAATCAATCATTCATTCATACTTTAACCAGTCAACTAAAACAGATAGATCACTTGATAGATTATTGTAACCAGGACATAGATCTGAGTTACATTGTCATTCAAAATTAGTTTCCATCTTAAAAACATGCTTCAAATTGTATACGCTATTTGGCAGAAACCAACCTACATGTATACACAGCTTCCCTGAAGCAAACCAGTGTGTAGATCTGCAAACACTTTGCTACACTTCCAAACTTCAGACATAATCACACATAGAGGATAAAACATGTGTTAGTGATCAGATCTAGTCCATACATTATCAGATCACATAATGATAAGTCATTATGATCCTAATTCATCATTATATTTCATCCATCAACACTGAAGCTAATCACAATCAATCAATCTGAATATGCAGAATACTGTCACCATAAAAATAGTCACCATAACACAATATAGAACCCAGAATACTGCAACATTAAACAACCCTTATAGATCATACTTCAGAAGATATACGCTACATCCATAAGCCGAATCGACGTGTATACATGCTTTTACCAAGGTAAACCAGCGTACAAATCGATAAATTCCATTCTGTGATGTATACGCTACTTCTGTATGTTGAATCAGCATGTATACGCTGTTTTACCAAGGTCAACCTGCGTACAGATCTGGAAATGCTAACTTAAAGCATCTCAACTATTTCAGATTTCATTCAGACCCAGATCATCACATAATAATAACATGTGTCAATATTCAGATCTAGAATGTTCAAGATCAAACCACATAATGATAATACATATAAGTCTTCATGGTCCCAATCCATCAACATTCATCAGCCATATAGGTGCCTCCTTAGTTCAAATCAAGAAAAACATCACAAACCCATAACCTGAATACTTGATCGCATACTTCATCAGATATTCAATACTTGAATGACTTGGCCTAATGAACTTCTCCTCCTTATATAGTTTTAGGCCTTTCTCAATACCATGTACCAAAACCATTTAGGACCAATACCACGGACCAAATACCTTGGGTCAGATACCTTGGACCAAAGAAATACCTTGGACCCAAAAACTTGTTTTCCCAAGATATATGCGCTTTTCTTTCTGTGAAAGTGCGTGTGTATTTATATGCTTCTTTTATACAGTGAACCCACATGTATATGTGTCTTGGTCAAGGTGAACCTGCGTATACCTTTCTTTCTTCACTCTGTGTGGCCTGAACTGTAATTCTTTGTTGTTAACCTGTAGTACTTAGATATTTCATCTAAGTGAGTTGCCATTATACATTACTTCTGAATTGATTCCTTTGAACTGCCCTGCATCATATCTGTTAACACAACTACCATGTATTATGTCACATCTGATATCTCTTTCGTAGATTCATCTAGTTATATATAAGTGAGTTGTTCTGCTACAAGTGGGTTTCCATCAAGTACAACACATACATCATAATGCCAACAGATTCACCCTCAGCGAAAGAAAAACATTGTGGCCATGACCTCTAAATAGGGTTCCTTCTCACGACAACATCACATGGACAAGGTTGTAGATGAGTACATGGACATGTTCACCTCACCCACAGGAGTACCTATACATTGTTAGGTCAAGCACTCCATCAATCTAACCCCAGGTACATGGCTACCCAATGGATAGATCTATTGATGCTCTATTATGAAGAACAATGAAATCAATAGGCATATTTATGAGTTGTTGTAGAAAGGACACATCAGGCCAAGTTCATAACCCTATGGGAGCTCGATCGTGTTGGTACAAAAGAAGGACAGGACCTAGATACTCTTTATTGACTATCAGGCGATGAACAAGATCATTGTTTGGAATAGGTATTCAATCCCATGGATTGATGACCTTATGGACCAGATCAACAAGGGAAAATATTTCAACAAGATTGAATTGAAGTCTAGTTATCACCAGGTATCAATCGAACACTCCGATGTGTGGAAGAATGCCTTCAAATCCAAGGAGGGCCTTTTCGAAAGGATGGTCATGCCTTGTGGGTTGACGAATGTCCCTAAAACCTTCATGAGGTTGATGGACGACATCTTGTGACACTTCACCAAATCATTTGTGGTGGTGGATTTGGATGACATTCTAATGTTTAGCCATAGTTGTGAAGAACACCTCCACAATATTCAACAGGTCCTTGAAACCCTGCGAATACACAAGTTGTTTTCCAATTTGGAGAAATGCACTTTTGGTATGACCCAGGTTCAATATATGGGGTATTTCATTAATGAGAGAGGTGTACATGTGGACCCATCTAAGATATAAGTCATTCAAGATTGACCAACTCCAACCACTCTAACAAATCTCCACATCTTTCTGGGTCGTGCCAACTTCTACCACAGGTTTGTGTTGGGGTTCTCTTATATAACTTGGCCTTTGAGTCAAGTCACCAAGGGAGGAGAGAAAGAAAAGTTATTTTGGTTTAAATCCCAACAGAAGGTGTTTGATGAGTTGAAGCATCACCTCTAATCTGCACCAGTGCTCACATTACCAAACTTGCAGCAACAATTTGAGATCACGACTGATGCCTCCGACTATGCTATTGGTGTAGTTCTTACTCAGTAGGGGCATCTAATGTCATATCACAATGAGACACTTTCAGACACAGTCTAAAAGTATCCCACATATGACAAAGAGATTTATTCCATTGTGTAGCTCTACCGACAATGGAAGAATTACATTATGGGGAAGGAAATGGTCATACACACAAACCACCAACCCAGCAGTTCATCCGGACACAAGGGAAGTTGTAGAGCGATTGCCATGAGAAATGGTCCACATACCTACAACATTTCCATTTGAACATTAAGTACAAGAATGGAAGCACCAACTATGTTGTATACTGTCTCAACTGGCCATCAGTCATGGCGCTGACCACTATGCTTGACTCTTCTGAGCACAAGATTGCAGGGTGGCCGCATCTTTACAAGAGCGATCCAAAATTCGACAACATATACTAGACGCTCCTGGAAGGTAAGAAAGTTCCAAATTTTCACCTCTAGGATGCATTGTTATGCCACCTAGAACATCTCTATGTTCCTTCAATCAAGTGTGCCAAGATGATTTGGGAGGCACATTATAGTCAGGTTATTGGACACTTCAGGGTAGGGAAAACAGTGACAATACTGTAGAAGTATTTTTTTTGTTGAACCTTCGATAGGATGTTGGAAAGTACATCAAATCTTACACTACCTGCACCATTGCAAACCAACTATCAAGAAGCAAGGCCTGTATACTCCTTTGACTATTCCTATTCAACCTTGGAAATCCATCTCCATGGATTACATGTCAAGTCTTCCTTCTAGTAAGCATGGCAATGACTGTGTTTTCGTGGTCGTCAACAAATTCTCTAAGATGGCCATTCTAGCAGCCTATAGGACGATTATCACAATAGAAGCCACTACTAAGATCTTATTTGAATGAGTGTGGGAACATTTTGGGATCCCACAATCCATTATCTCAGATCGGAACAACTGGTTCCTAAGTACATTTTGGTCAAGTCTCTGGTCGATGTTTGATACCAAGCTCACTAAGTTTATGGCTTTCCACCCCCAAACTGATGGCCAAACTGAGGTCATCAACAGGATGATCATACACATTATGTGTATGTACAACTTGAAGAATCCATGAACATGGGATGAAAGCCTCCCCTATGTCCATCACAGCTACAATAGAGCTCTCCATAGCTCAACTGGCCATAACCCCTTTCAAATGGGGTTGGGATTCCAACCACTATGTCCCATTGATGTGGCCATACCATTTGAAACTACGCAGGCAGATTCAGCTCATGTCCAGTCTGAAGATGACAGGGATAACAACTTAATTGAGCACATTCAACACATCTACCAGCAGGTCCATGACATATTGGACAAATCCAATGCTAAATACAAGTAGCATCATGATCAACATCGGGTGCCACACAAGTTCCATGTGGGTGACAAAGTTTGGTTACATCTATAAAAGGAGTGCCTTGTTAGGCCCCACCGCAAGCTTCACTGGCTACCATATGGGTCTTACACCATCACTAAGGTTGTAGGGGACAATGATTTTGAGCTCAACATTCCACCTTCCTTGGAATTCACCTAGTGTTCAATGTGGACCGCCTTCGACCATACTTTCCACCATTACTAGACACATCATAGATTGCAGAACAACTCACAGCAACAAAATTAAACCCAGACTACATGGAACATGCCACAATTGATCAGATCATGGACACACAGATCAACAACACTCACCAGCAAAATATCCAACTATATTGGGTTGTCAAATCTGGCCAACTCCTGCACCAAGGAAAGTGGCTCATCAGCGACCAATTTCAACAGAAGTTTCCCCATCTATGGGAGGCACTCAACACAATAGGGACCATTTCTTCCCAAGGCGGTAGGACTGATCCATGTGGATATTGGTGGCCACCATCCTATTCCACTTGGGCCCCCACCGTTGTTTCTTTTCAGTTTTCTTAATTGTAGCACAACTTACTATTTTTCGTAGCTTTTTGGGTCCTAAATTTTTGGAGCTGTTTTGAGGGACTAAAAGACGTTTTTAGGGAAAATGGAGAGATTAGAAAAGTCCCAAACTAATATCTTAAATTTGTCTTCAACATCCTCTTTGAGATCTTTGAAATGAGGTATTATGAAAACCAAACGGAGATCGTATGCCAAAGTTACAACCCCGAGAAGTTGATGTGCCAATTTACCAAAAAGGGGCCCATAGTTTTGGCACTTCATCTCCTAGGGTTAGGTTTTTGGATGTTTAGGGTTTTCCAATTTTTCTCAATAATAAATAGCCTTTGAGCCTCATTGTAACATAGTTCAGAGGCATGTAACCACCACATCTCTTCTCAAATATAAGCTACCATCGCCTGAGCTAGTTTATTTTCATTTCTATTTGTAAGAAACTTTTAGTTCTTTGATATTAATGAAATAACATTTTATTTCTGTTGCATCTCTGTGTTTATGTGTACATATGTATTTTGTTTCGTTCCCACATAAGTCTGAATTAGGTATATCAGAGCAGTCTTCTCTTTCTTTATTTTTCTTTGCATGGCCCCAACGAGGTCAAGGTATAAGGAGTTAGGGCTCAAAATGGTTGAACCTTTGCAAGACCAGTCACACAAACCCCGACGACCTCCCATGACAGAAGAAAAGAAAGATGAGGGGGTTGGAGATCCTTTCAAAATATTTCTTGAGGAATCCCTCGAATGACAAATGAATGCAATGATGGATAGCTTTGCCCAACTCCTTCAACGGCTACCTATAGGCGACGCATCTTCATCTAGCAGCCACTCTAGAGGAGCCACTCCTTTTAAGGTACAAGTTAACTTATTCATTCCCATATTTGAAGGACAAAGAGATGCATATGTCATACAGATTATTAAATCTGTTGGAAGGATATTTTTAAGTTCCTGGTTTTTGGAATTAGGAAAAGATTACTTTTGCACTCCTCAAATCCGCCCCATATGTCAAGGACTAGTGGGAAACCTACTGTGAAAAAAAGGATGAGAGGGAATCCTCACTATTTTCAACTGCACCCACTTGGAATTATTTCCAAGACACCATCAAGGAACAATATTACCCTGTCAGGAGATATGAAGATAAATACATAAAGTGGACCAAGATGTGCCAGAGTTCAGAAATTTTTTCCATACCCTTTGCACAAAGTTGGGTATCAAGGATTCTTAGCAGCATTTGGTACTCAATTACTGCAACTGTATACACAAGTACATCTAGGAAGAGATGGAGTTCCTAGACATCTCCTCACTTGACACGAACTATTGATACATTGTCATTATCAAGCCAAAACTTAAACAGAAGAAGCGAGACTTTGGATCTGTTAATCCAAAGCGAGGGAAAGATGCCCTGAAATCGTAGAACAAAGGGAAAATCCAAAGCAGGATGAACCAGGACAACCCGTTGAAGCCACAAGAAAAGAATAACACCATGAAGACAAAGAATGAAATAGAGAAATGGTGTGATTTTCATAAGAGTCCAACTCACAACATAAGTGAGTGTCGATCCAAACACTCACTGGTGGCCGAGCTAAAGGCTTCCGAATTAGATGCATGTTCTGACTCTGAGTCAGAAACTGACAAGGGGAATGACAAAGGGAAGAAAATTATCAATTCGAAGCCTAGTGCCATTTTTGCCACCACTAAGATCTAAAAGGAGGAGTCTGAAGATCTAAAGGAGGGGGAGTGACTCTTCCACTCACAAATGTGGGTGAAGGTTTCTCCACTACAATTCATTGTCGAAAGTGAAAGAAAAAAGAACTCCATTTCAGTATAGGTTGTGAAGCGGTTGGGCCTACTGACCACATCACACCCATAGTTGTACACTATTGGGTGGCTTCACCAAGGGACAAATCTTTGCGTTGGCCAACAGTGTCGTCTTGCCTACAGCATCAAGCCCTTCACAAATGAGGTATGGTGTGATTTTTCTCCTCTTGAAGTTTGTGATGTTTTATTAGGCCAACCGTACTTGTGGAAGTGGCATGTTGTGTATGAGTCTAGGCCTTGCACTGTTATTATTAATTTGGTCAATAAGTTGTACAAGATACCAGAGGTAGCACCACCTACCATCGTTTATTTGATAACTGTGAAGCAATGCAGTAAGATTATTTCCCAGACAGGGATATTTGTTTCCTTATGATTTTCCCTCAGGGAAAGAAGAATATTGTGGCCACGACCTCCAGACAGAGTTCCTCCACACGACGGCGGTAGATGGACAAGGTTGTATAGGACTACAGGGACATCTTCACCTCACCCAGAGGGGTACCTCTACCCTGTCAAGTCAAGCACTCAACCGACCTAACCCCGGGCACACCACTACCCAATGGACCAATATATCAACACTTTTTTCTAGAGATGATGAAATAAAGAGGTAGATTCAAGAGTTTTTAGATAAATAACACATCAAGCCAAGTTCATCACCCTATGGGAGTCCGATCGTGTTGGTACAGAATAAGGACGAGACCTGAAGACTATGTATTGACTATCTGGAATAGGTATCAAATCCCATGTATTGATGACCTTGTGGACTAGCTCAAGGGCGAAAAATATTTCAGCAATATTGAGTTGAAATTTGGTTATCACCAGGTAACGATCGAATCCTCCGATGTGTGGAAGACTGCCTTCAAATCTAAGGAGGGCCTTTTTGAATAGTTGGTCATACCTTTCGGTTTGATGAATGCCCCCGCAACCTTCATGAGGTTGATGGACGACATCTTGCGACCATTCACTAACTCATTCGTGGTAGTGTATTTGGATGACATCTGATCTTCAGCTAGAGTTGGGAAGAACACCTCCACCATGTTCGACAAGTCCTCCAAACCCTGCAAAACACAAGTTGTTTTCCAATTTGGAGAAATGCACTTTTGGTATGACCCAGGTTCAATATATGGGGTACATCATTGATGAGTGGCGTGTGCATGTGGACCCAGCCAAGATAAAATTCATTTGGTATTGGCCAGCCCTAACTACTCTAATAGAGCTCTGCAACTTTATGGGTCTTGCCAACTTCTACCACAAGTTCGTGTTGGGGTTCTCTCATATAACTTGGCCTTTGGGTCAAGTCACCAAGGGAGGAGCGAAAGCAAAGTTATTTTGGTCTAAATCCCAATATAATGTGTTTTTTGAGTTGAAGCATTGCCTCTGATCTGCACTAGTGCTCACATTACAAAACCTACAACAACCTTTTGAGATCGAGACAGATGCCTCCGACTATGCTATTGGTGCAGTCCTTACTCAGCAGGGGCATCCAGTGGATTATGACAGTGAGACACTTTCAGACATGGTCTGAAAGTATCCCACCTATGACAAAGAGGTGTATTCCATTATGTAGGCCTACCGATCATGGAAGCGTTACATTTTGGGTAAGGAAACAGTCATCCACACAAACCACCGACCCCTGCAGTTCATACAGACACAAGGGAAGTTGTAGAACGATCGTCATGGGAAATGGTCAACATACCTGAAACAGTTCCATTTGACCATTAAGTACAAGAAGGGAAACACTAGCAATCTTGAAGGTTGCCTCAGCCAACCACCGTTCATGGTGTTAACCAATGTGCTCGAGTCTTGTGGGCATGAGACTACAGGGTGGTCGCATATTTACAAGAGCGATCCAGAATTTGACAGCATATACCAGACGCTCCTGGAAGGTAACCAAGGTGCAATTTTTCACCTCTAAGTTGCACTGTTATGCCCCCTAGGACACCTCTATGTTCCTTTAAGTGAGCGTTCCAATATAATTTTCGAGGCACGCTAAATTCAAGTCATTAGACACTTAAAGGTATAGAAAACAATAAAAGTACTGGAGATGTATTTTTATTGGCTAAACCTTCGACAAGATGTTGGGAAGTAAATCAGATCCTGCACTTCCAATTCCATTGTGAAATCGACTATCTAGAAGAAAGGCCTATATACTCCTCTGTCTACTCCTAGTCGACCTTGGGAATCCATCTCCATTGATTACATGTCGAGCCTTCCTTCTACTAAGCATGGAAACTATTGTATTTTCATGGTCATCAACAGATTCTCTAAGATGGCCATTCTAGCAGTCTGCAAGAAAAGTATCACAACAGAAGCCACTACTAAGCTCTTCTTTGAATGAGTGTGGGTATATTTTAGGATACCACAAGCCATTAACTCATATTGGACATCAGGTTCATAAGTACATTTTGGTTAAGTCTCTCGTCGATGTTGGATACCAAGCTCACTAAGTCCAAGACTTTCCACCCCCAAACTGATGGCCAAACAAAGGTCGTCAACAAGATGATCATACACATTATGTGTATATAAAACTAAAAGCATCCACGCACATAGGATGGAAACCTCCCATATGTCCAACACAGCTACAATAGATATCTCCATAGATCAACTGGCCACAACCCCTTTCACGTGGGGTTTGGATTCTAGCCACTATGTCCCATTGATGTGGCCATACCATTTGCAGCTACTCAGGAAGATTCAGATCATGTCCACTCCGAAGTCGATAGGGCTAATAGCTTCATTGAGCACATTCAACACATTCTCCAATAGGTCCATGACATATTGGATAGATCCAATGCTAAGTATAAGAAGTGTCATGATCAGCATCAGGTGCCACACAAGTTCCAGGTGGGAGACAAAGTTTGGTTACATCTATAGAAGGAGTGCCTCACTGGGCCCCACCACAAGCTTCACCCACTACAATATGGGCCTTACACCATCACTAAGTATATAGGGACAATGCCCTCAAGCTCAGTATTCCACCATTCATTGGCTTGCACCCAGTGTTCAATGTGGACCGCCTTCGACCATACTTTCCACCATTACTGGACACATCAAACATTGCATAACAACTCATACCAACAAATTTAAACCCAGAATGCATGGAACATTCCATAAATAATTGGATCATGGACACACAAATCAAGAACACTCGCTAGCATAAGATCCAACTGTATCGAGTTGTCAAAGCTGACCAACTTCTGCACTAAGGCAAGTGGCTCACCAGGGACCAAATTCAGCAGAAGTTTCCCCATCTCATGGAGGCACTCAATGCAATGGGGACCATTTATTCCTAAGGGGTGAGGACTGATCTAGGTGGATATTGGTGGCCACCCACCTATTCCACTTGGACCCCAATCGTTGTTTCTTTTTAGTTCTCTTAATTATAACACTACTTACTATTTTTGGCAGTTTTTCGAGTCCTAAACTTTGGGAGCCATTCTAAGGAACTAAAAGACATTTTTTTATGAAAAATGGAGAGACAAAAAAATATCCAAACTCATACAATGATTTTTATTCAAACTCCTCTTTGAGATCTTAGAAATTAGGAATTATTATAGCCAAAAAGATATCATATGCCAAAGTTACAACCCTGGGCAGTTGAGGTACCAATTTACCCAAACAAGGCCCACAATTTTGGCACTTCATCTCCTAGGGTTAGGTTTTTGGATGTTTAAGATTTTTCATTGTTACTCAATAATAAATAGAACTTTGAGCCTCATTATAACATAGTTCAGAGGCATTTAGCCGCCACATCTCTTCTTAGAGATAAGCTACCATCCCCCGAGCTAGTTTATTTCGATTTATGTATGTAAGCATATTTCAGTTCTTTGATATTAATGAAATGAAGTTATATTTTTGCAACATATCTATTTTTATGTGTACATATGTATTTTGTTTCATTCATACATAATTCTAGATCAGTGGTATCAGGGCAGTATTCTCTTTCTCGATTTTTCTTTGCATGTCCCCAACAAGGTTAGGGCATAAGGAGTTAAGGTTTGAATTGGTTGAACCTTTGCAAGACCAACCACTCAAACCCTGATAACCTCCCATGGTAGAAGAAAATAAATATGAGGGGGTAGGATATCCTTTCAAAATATCGCTCAAGGAAGCCCTCGAGCGACAAAAGAATGTGGTGATGAATAGCTTTTCCCTAATCCTTCAGCGGCTACCCACAGGTGACACATCTTCATCTAGCAGCCACTCTGGATGCGCCACTCCTTTTAAGGTACAAGTTAACTTTGAAATTCTCATATTTGAAGGAAAAATAGATGCATACATTGTAGATATATGGTTAAATTTGTTGGAAGGCCCTGTTTTTCAGTTCATGACTTTTCCAATCGAGAAAATATTACTTTTTCACTCCTCAAAGTCATCACACATGTCAAGAGCTGGTGGGAAACCTACTGTGAGCAAAAGGACGAGAGAGAATCCTCACTATTTTCAGCCGCACCCACTTGGAATTCTTTCCGAGACGCCATCAAGGAACAATATTAACTTGTCGGGAGCTATGAAGATAAATACATAAAGTGGACCATGTTGCGGCAAGGAAGGGACTAATATGTGCTAGAATTCACAAACGTTTTCCATACCCTTCATACGAAGTTGGGTATCAAGGATTCTGAGCTAATTTGGTACTCAAGTGCCATGGTTATCTACACAAGTACATCTAGGATGAGATGGAGTCCCTGGACATCTCCTTGCTTGGAGCTGCCTATCGATACGCTATGAAGATTGAGAAGAAACTTAAATAGAAGAAGTGAGACTTTGAATCAATGAATCTGAATTAAGGGAAAGGCACCCCCAAATTACAGAACAAAGGACAAATCCAAGGCAGGTAAGCCAAGGACAACCTACTGAAGCTGCAAGCAAATAACAACACCGTGAAGATAAAGAAGGACACAGGGAAATGGTGTGAGTTCCATAAGATCCCCACTCAGAACACAAGTGAGTGTCGAGCCAAGCAGTCACTGGTGGTCAATCTGAAGGTTTCCAAATCATATGCATGTTCCAACTCAGAGTCATAAAATTATAAGGGGAATGAAAAAGGGAAGCAAATTATTGATGCAGAGCCTAGTCCCACTGTTGCCACCACCAAGATCCAGAAGGATGAGCCCGAAGATCTTGAGGAGGGGGAGCGAATCTTCCACTCACAGATGTGCATGAATGGTTCTCTGCTACAATTCATTGTCGACAACAGGAGAAAAAAGAACATCATTTCAGCAGAGGTTGTGAAGTGGTTGGACCTACCAACCACACCACACCCGCAGTCATACACCATTGGGTGGATTCACCAAGGGCAAGAACTCCGCGTCAACCAACAGTGTTGCCTTCCCTACAACATCAAGCCATTCATAGATGAGGTATTGTGTGATGTTTCTCCTCTTGAAGTTGGTGATGTTTTATTAAGCCAACCATACTTGTGGAAGCGACATGTTATGTATGATTCTAGGAATCACATTGTTATTTTTAGTTTGGGCAATAAGTTTTACAGGATACTGGAGGTAGCACCACCTACCATCGTTTCTTTGATCACTCCAAAGCAATGCAATAATATCATTTCCCAGATCATGAAATTTGATTTCCTCATGATTCGCCCTCAGGGTAAGAAGAACATTATGGCCATGACCTCCCGACAGGGCTCCTTTGCACAACAATAGTAGATGGACAAGGTTGTAGAGGAGTACAGGGAGATCTTCACCTCACCCACAGGGGTACCCCTACACTGTTAGGTCAAGCACTCCATCGATCTGACCTCGGGCGTGTCGCTACCCAATGGATCGATCTATGGACCCTTTGTTCTGGAGAACTATGAAATCAAGAGGTAGATTCAGGTGCTATTGCAGAACGGGAACATCAGGCCAAGTTCATCACCCTGTGGGAATCTGATCATGTTGGTATAGAAGAAGGATGGTAACTAGAGACTCTGTATTGACTCTCGGGATCTGAAAAAGATCATTGTGTGGAATAGCTATCCAATCCCATGGATTGATAAACTTCTGGACCAGCTCAAGGGGGCCAAATATTTCAACAAGATTGACTTGAAGTCTGATTATCACCAAGTGTCGATTGAACCCTCTGATGAGTGGAATATTTTCTTCAAATCCAAGGAGGGCTTTTTTGAATGGCTGCTCATGCCTTGCGGATTGACGAATTCCCTCACAACCTTCATGAGGTTGATGGATGACATCTTGCTACCCTTCACCAAATCATTTGTGGTGGTGTATTTGGATGACATTCTGATCTTCAGCCAGAGTTCGGAAGAACACCTCCACCACATTTGACAAGTTCTCCAAACCCTGCGAAAACACAAGTTGTTTAATAATTTGGAGAAATTCACCTTTCATATGACCCAGGTTAATTATCTGGGGTACATCATTATGACTGACGTGTGCATGTGGACCCAAAAAAGATAGAAGTCATTTGGGATTAGCTAGTCCCAACCACTCTAACAGAGCTCCACAACTTTCTGGGTCTTTCCAACTTCTACCGGAGGTTTGTGTTTGGGTTCTCTCATATAAATTCGCCTATGAGTCAAGTCACCAAGGGAGGAGTGAAAGAAAATTTCTTTTGGTCTAAATACCAATAGAAGGAATTTTTCAAGTTGAAGCATCACCTATGCTCTGCACCGGTTCTCACATTACTAAACCCGCAACAACTATTTGAGATCGAGGCAAGTGCCTCTGGATATGCTATTGGTGAAGCTCTTACTTTGCAGGGGCTTCAGTGGCATATCATATTGAGACACTTTCAGACACAATCCATAAGTATCCCACCTATGACATAGAGATGTATTCCATTGTGCAGGCATATCGACAATGGAAGCATTACATTCTGGGGAAGGAAACGGTCATCCCCACATATCACTGACCCATGTAGTTCATACAGACACAAGGGAAGTTGCATAAAAACTATAATTAGAAATGGTACACATACCTGCAATAGTTTCATTTGAACATTAAGTACAAGAAGGGAAGCACCAAAAATGTGTCATATTACCTTAGCCAACCACTAGTCATGGCGCTAACCACTGTGCTCGACTCTTCTGGGCACGAGATTGTGGGGTGGCCGCATCTTTACATGAGTGATCTAGAATTCGACACCATATACAAAATGCTCCTGGAAGATAAGAAATTTCCAAAATTTCACCTCCAGGATGCACTATGCCAAGATGATTTAGGAGGCACACTATAGTCGAGTCACTGGACACTTCGGGGTAGAGAAAATAGTGACAAGATATTGGGAAGTACATCAAATCCAAACCTTCGACAAGTTGTTGGGAAGTACATCAAATCTTGTACTGCCTGTGCCATTGCCAAACTGACCATCAAGAAGAAAGGCCTATATACTCCTCTGCCTACTCCTAGTAGACCTTGGGAATCCATCTCCATGGATTACATTTCAAGCCTTCCTTCTACTAAGCATGGAAATGACTGTGTTTTCATGGTCATCAACATATTCTCTAAGATGGCCATTTTGGTGGCCTGCAAGAAGAGTATCACAGCAGAAGCCATTGTTAAGCTCTTCTTTGAATGAGTGTGGGTACGTTTTCGGATCCCATAGTCCATTATCTCAAATTTGGATAGCAAGTTCCTAAGTACATTTTTCTCAAGTCTCTAGTCGATGTTGGATACCAAGCTCACTAAGTCCACGGCTTTCCACCCCAAAACCGATGAACAAACATAGGTCGTCAACAAGATGATTGTACACATTCTACGTATGTACAACTCGAAGCATCTACACACATGGGATGAAAGTCTCCCGTATGTCCAGCACAACTACAATAGATCTCTTCATAGCTCAGTTGGACAAAGCCACTATGTCTAATTGATGTGGCCATACCATTTGTAGCATTATCAACACATCCGCCAGCAGGTCCATGAAATATTGGACATAGCCAATGCTAAGTACAAGCAATGTCATGATCAGCATTGGGTGCCACGCAATTTCTGGGTGGGCGAAATTTTTTTGGATCATTTGTAAAAGGAGTGCCTCGTTGAGCCCCACCGCAAGCTTCGCTCGCTACAATATGGACCTTACATAATCAGTAAGGTTGTAGGGGACAATGATTTTGAGCTAAACATTCCACCATTCCTTGGCTTGCACCTAGTGTTCAATGTGGACCGACTTTGACCATACTTTCTACCATTACTGAACACATCATACATTGCATAACAACTCACACCAACAAAGTTAAACCCAGACTACATGGAACATGCCACAATTGGTCAGATCATACACAACAGGTTGTTTCCAAAAGTCTAGTTGGCCTAATAAAACATCACAAGCTTCAAGAGGAGCAACATCACACAATATCTTCTATGTGAAGGGCTTGATGTTGTAGGGAAGGTGTCACTATTGGCTGATGTGGAGATCTCACCCTTGGTGAAGCCACCCGATGGTGTACAAATCCTAGTGTGGTGTGTTCGGTAGGTCCAACCACTTCATGACCTATGCTGAAATGAGGTTCTTTTGGCTTCCATTGTTGACAATGAACTATAGTGAAGAACCTTTCATCCACATCTATGAGTGGAAGAGTCGTTCCCCCTCCTCTATATCTTCAGGCTTATCCTTCTAGATCTTGGTGATGGCAACGGTTGCACTAGGCTCTACATCAATAAATTGTTCCCTTTGTCATTCCCCTTTTCAGTTTCTGACTCAGAGACGGCACATGCATCTGATTCGGAAGCCTTCATCTCGGCCACTAGTGACTGCTTGGCTTGACACTCACTTGTGTTGTGAGTGGGGCTCTTATGGAAATCACCCCATTTCCCTGTGTCCTTCTTTGTCTTTATGGTGTTGTTCTTTGCTTGTAGCTTCGGTGAGTTGTTTTAGGTCACGCTGCCTTGGAGTTTTCCTTTGTTCTATGGTTTGGGCGCATCTTTGCCTTGCTTCAGGTTCGCGGATCCAAAGTATAGCTTATTCTATTTAAGTTTCTGCTTGATCTTGACAAAGTATCGATAGGCAGCGCCAAGAGAGGAGATTTCCAAGAACTCCATCTCATTATGGATGTAATTTTGTAGATATTAGCAGTACTTAAGTACCAAATGCCACTCAAAATCCTTGATACCAAGCTTAGTGAAAAGAGTATGGAAAAAATTTGTGAACTCTTGCACATGTTGGTCCCTTCCCTGCCGCAGCATGGTCCACTTTATGTATTTCTCTTCATAGATCCTGACAGGGTAATATGGTTCCTTGATGGTGTCTCGGAAAGAATTCCAAGTGGGTGCGGGAGAATATAGTGAGGATTCCCTCTCGTCCTTTTATTCATAGTAGGTTTCCCGCCAGTCCTTGACATGTGGGGCGGCTTTGAGGAGTGCAAAAGTAATATTTTCTTGATTGGAAAAGTCATGAACTGAAAAATATCCTTCCAACATATTTAACCATCTATCTATGTCGTATGCATCTATTTTTCCTTCAAATATGGGAATGTCAAAGTTAACTTGTACCTTAAAAGGAGTGGTGCCTCAAGAGTGGCTGTTGGATGAAGATGTGTCGCCTATGGGTATTCGCTGAAGGATCTCGGCAAATTTATCCATCATCACATTCCTTTGTTACTCGAGGGCTTCCTCAAGCAATATTTTGAAAGGATTTCCTGCCCCCTCGTCTTTCTTTTCTTCTTCCATGGGAGGTCGTCGGAGTTTGGATGGCTCATCTTGCAAAGGTTCAACTAGTTCGAGCCCTAACTCCTTGTACCCTGACCTTGTTGGGGAAATGCAAAGAAAAATAGAGAGCGATGCCATTCATCTATAATTATGCAGGAACACAACAAAATACATATGTACACATAAACAAAGAGATGCAGCAAAATTAAAACTTCATTTCATTAATATCAAAGCACTGAATATGCTTAAATACACAAATGGAAATATAATAGCTCGAGCGATGGTAACTTATCTCTTAGAACAGATGTGGTGACTACATGCCTCTGAGTTGTGTTACAATAAGGATCAAAGGCCTATTTATTATTTAGAAACAATGGACAACCCTAAACATCCAAAAACCTAAACCTAGGAGATGAAGCACCAAAACTGTGGGCCCCGCTTAAGTAAATTGGTAGATCAACTACGAGGGGTCGTAACTTTGGCATAAAATCTCTGTTTGGCTTAATACCTCGTTTCAAAATTTTCAAAGAGGAGGCCGAAAACAAATTGTTGAATTAGTTTGGGACTTTTCTATTCTCTTTTTTTTCCCTAAAAATGTCTTTTAGTCCCTCAAAACGGCTTCGGAAGTTTACGACATGAAAAACTACAAAAAATAGTAAGTTGTGCTACAGTTAAGAAAACTGAAAAGAAACGACGGTGGGGGTCCAAGTGGAATAGGCAGGTGTCTATAAATATCCACCTTGATCAGTTGGGCACTACCGTGGCTGAGGTGTCGATGGTGCCAATGGTCGTGCTTGTTAAAAATAGCAACAAGAAATTCCAATTTAATTTTCCTTGAATTAAATTGAAATTATATTCTAATAGCAACTTGTAATAGATAACTAAGTTATATTGACTTAGTTGGCTTAGGAAATTTCAGTTGGAATTCTATTTAGAGTCATGTAGAGTGATCCCTAAGTTTTAGGGGCCCAGGTTGAGTTCTTTTGAGTTGTAAATAATTAACTCAGTCTAACTAGGTTATTGTCAGTTAAACTAGTTCTAACTATTTAGAGTCATGTAGGGTGATCCTCAGTGCCACATCAGTTAACTGAATATTCACTCATAAATAACACATGCGTGTCAGTTCAGAGGAAGACCCAGTTGAGATTAGAGTTCAGGGACAATGTACTATTAGTTGTATAATTTTTTGGGTTGTACAGATGGTGCATGCAATCCATTGAGGGCCCATGGATAGATTTCGCAGTCATGGGTGGAAAATTTCCAAATTGAATATGTGTTAATTATCTCAGGAATTGCGCAAGTAGGGACTTGGCAGGCAGTAGTTTTGGCAAAGTGTTGGCTTGAGCTGGCTTGTGAGGCAGAGAGTTAGATTGTACTAGTGCAAGAATTTTTCGGGTTGAACAAGCATTGTATTTTATTCTCAAATCTTCTAGTTAATGCAATATATATAGTCGGGGTTTTTAGTAGTTTCTTTCCCTAGAGAAATATTGTGTTATGTGTGATTGAAATTCTTCCTTTTATGCTTTTTGTTTTCATCGATCAATTTTGGTTTCTGATGAAGATTAGAGTAGATTCTTGTCTTATGTTTTAGAATATCACATAAGTTTTTGAATCTACAAGTAAAAATCTACATGGTATCAGAGCTGAAGATAGTATAGAAGATGATAATTCGAGTTTGTTGTCCAGGTGAAATCGAATTTGCAAGTTCATACTTCAGAGCTAGCAATATGTCATTTTACGGTTTGAGACTTGAGTATGACCTAGAGGGAAACTCGAATTACATAGCTTGGAAGGATAGGATGGAGGTAGTGCTGGAAGACAATGGCCTCAAGGAATCCATAGATCATGATATTTTGAAGCCTCCAACATCTGATGCTAAAGATATGGTTGAATGGAGAAAGTGTGTGGCAAAAGCATAAGGATTATCCTTGAAAGAGTTTGAGATCACATTACCTCGAATATCCATGGTAAGGACACTCCATTTGCAATATGGAAGGAATTGAAAAGCTTGTTTCAAAATATTAGTGACCTTAGGAAGTTGTCACTGAAGGACAAACTCGTAAATATCAAGATGGAGAAGAGTGACTCAATTCTGAAGTACTTGACCAAGTTCACCCAATGTCGGGATGAGCTTGGAAGTGTCGGGATTACTGTTGGCAAAGACCATTTGGTAAGCCTAGTACTTCTAGGAATTCCCAAGAGCTGGCATAGTTACCAAGACCCCGTTAATGGGAGCAAGAAGCTACCAGAGTGGGAGTGGTTGTGGTCCAACTTGGTACAGGAAGGGATTCGGCGGAACACTGGAGATGGATCCTCATAAAAGCATGATGATGAGGAGAATTGTGCCTTAGTGGATAAGGCAAAGAAATGGAAGGGGAATTCATCCCATTCCATATCAGATTCTTGTCAAGGCAGAAATAAGAAGGACATGTCGAAAGTCAAGTGCTTTCATTGTCACGAGCTGGGACAATTTTCCACAAAGTGTCTACTCAAGAAGGCCGGTAAGAAGCCCTGAGGAGGAGGGGCAGATGAGGCTCTTACTTCACAATTCGAATTGGACTTTACCCTCATCACTTGTATGGTCTCATCGATGATGGCTAGTGTGTGGTACCTAGATAGTGGAGCTCCTTTCCACATGACAAGTAGCAAAGAGCTCTTCAATAACTTGGAGGAGAATGATCTCCAGATGCATATCGAGATGGGTGATGATGGGAGATATAGCACTATAGGGATTCATACAATTACATTTCAGAGGGAGTCGGATTCTCCCCTCACTTTGAAAGATGTTATGTATGTTCTTGGTTTGAAGAAGAACTTGGTATATGTTTCCATGTTGGAGGATAGACGCTATGATGTGATATTTAGTAATGGAAAGTGTTCCTTCGTCACATAGCCATGGGATAGGTGAAGAGGATAGGGGTTCGAGTGAAGAATATCGACAAGTTGGAGGTAGAAGATTGTGCTGCCTTGAGCACGAAAGTAGAAAAGGTGTAGAGTCGAGACATTAGTGAGTTGTGGCACAAGAGGTTGGGTCACTTACACCATGGCACTTTGAAGATCACATTATAGGAAATTTCAGCCTAAAAGTGCCCATGAAATATTTGCAGACCTTTGCTTTAGTTCTGATTGACTTGGTTTAGTTCTGAAATATGTACATACCTTTGCTTTCTGCAAATGTTTTCCATATTTGTAAAAAATCAAAAAAATTTAAAAATGTAAAGAGGGTATGCCCTAAAAGAAAAATCAAAGGGCAAAAAGAATAAAGAAAAGGTCAAAAAATGAAAGAAAATGAACCCCAAAGAAAAATGAAAAGACCATGAAAGTGTGCAAGTCAAAATACCACTACTATTTCACTTTTTGTATAAATGATTGTGTGCAACTTTTTACTTATGCCACAATCCATGGCAACCAAATAGTTTAATCTTGGTTATTCCATGTTTTGAATTTCATGCTTAGAGATAGAGAATAAAATCTGACCAAACT
>APFE030215949.1:160161-197405 GCA_000404065.3 Pinus taeda
ATAGAGAATAAAATCTGACCAAACTATTTAATCTTGGCAGATAAGTAGATAGGTAGAGTGAATAAAAGGAGCTCAACAGTTTAATCTGAGCCCTTGGATGTAATAAGGATAGACTTAGACAGAATACCATTGTAAAATAAAAGAAAAGGTTTTGATAAGGGTTTGCTAGTTTAAGTGCACCCTAATAAAAGAAGAAAAAATTATAGGATAAGTAGGTAGGGTAAGTAGATGAATGGTTGCAGAATTATGTATAATGAATGATTATCTAGATATCAAGTCATATTCTTTCATCATCAAAAGCACTTAAAGATATGGATGACAATGAAGACATTTACATCATAAGACAAAAGTCAAACTAATTAACCTCCTCACTCATTTTTCCCTAAATTTTACTAATTTCCCATAAGTACTAAAGACACCAACAACCTGAAAGTTAAAGGGGATAAGAGCATTTCTCTGACTTCTAGAGGGACTGGACCCTCGGCCAAATAACTTGTAAGGCCTAAGTGCTAAAGCCCCTTCATCAAAATTCACCCCCTTCATAATTCATTCATTCCCTTCAAATCTTTTTCCTAAAGTAAAATCACTTTTTTACTTAGGAAAAATAAAAGGTTCTTTATAAGTACCCCCCCAAACACATTTTAGCCTAAGTAATAATGTTGGATGATGAATGTATTTTTGGGAATAGCGCATTTTATTTTCCATGGTCATATTAACTCTTAATTCTTATTATTTATTTAACTCCCAAAACAAATTACCCTTTCTCGCATTATTAATAAAAATCCAAAAATAACTAAATATCCCTTCCCGATGGTTTAGAAAATAAACCATAAATAAAGTTAATTAAGTTGGATTAATTAATCGAACCATGATTAATTAAGAGCCAAAACCCCCCGACGTGTTAAAAAGGAATTAATTAATCACCTGGATTAATTAATAGCCTCTCCACCAATACATTCATCCCGATATAATTAAAGTCGTTTAATTATGTTGATTATGCCATTGGGCCCCTCCATTAACTCCCTAACACTCGCCGTTGTCGACTACTGCATGATCCGCCTTCCCTCATCCAACGACTCTCACTCATATCGTGTGGGCCTTTTGGTTAAACATTAACCACGCGATACAAGTTGTTTTGACTTTTCCCCGATGCTATGTGTCATCCAATTTGTGGCATCGTGTGACCCTCTACCGAAACCACCAACCTCCCAAAAGCGGTGCAATATATCCCACTTACCGCCTCGAGCAAATGACAAAGTGTCCCATTGGTTAGTTAACTCCTCCTGTCATTTTCCCATTCACCCACTTTGTGCATAAAACAAAAATACTCATCGTTTTCCCTTTTTAACGAAAAAAGAAATTTTTGCCTTCCATGCACGCACAGAGTACGTGCAAACCAGCAACTTACTCCCAACTGCGAACCACCATCAGTCACTGAACTCCAGGCCACTGCAAAATATTGTGCGCACCCAGCAAAGCATTCACCACAACCATTTTTCCCTTCAGTCAATCATAACTAGGTATTTACCGCATTTCCTTCTCAAAAACCTTGTTTTTGTACTGAAACCTCCACCAAATTACTATAAACTCAAGTAATCCAGTACAATTAAGTTGTTTCTTAACCTCAAGGCTTACCCAAGCACCTTTTTTAATCTAAAAACCTTGAAAACCCCAACTTTCTTCCTTGAATACACAAGAACCAAGGATGGAAGCTCCTGCTCCCCTAAATGTCACGCCAATCACTACTCTCCACAGTGATTTGGACCACCTTCCCTTGGCCGATAGAGATTTCAAAATCAAGGACCTTACTTTTGATGAAACCCCCTTGAAGCTATACTGCAAGTATCGGGACAATTATCTGAACAATGTTGATAAAATAGGTCTTTGGGAATCAAACCTACCTAAATATCAATTCCCCACAACCATATTTTCCCAGATATTGTCCACCAATGTCATGCAAACTACGACCCCAATATGAGAGTTGTAATGTCCCCTGACCAAAAAATCCTTTTCACCATTACAGCTGAGTCTATAAATGAAATGTTGCAATTACAGCCTGGTCAGGACCTCACTCCCCTTTCCATTGTTGATTTACTTGAAAAATATTCAAGGCGGTCTAGTTCTGAAATTAACCAAGTCAGTCAGACTTTCATTGAAGAAAAATGCAGATCAAAAGACCCCCTCCTTACATGTCATGTGCCTTTACTAGTCTGGGCAGGGATATTGTCACCATGTTTGCTTGCATTATGGATTTTACCACTAGTGAGTATGTAGATGGAATGACCTTTGCCTACATGACTATTTTCAGCCCTAGCCAACCTCCTGCAGCTAAATTTGACTATGCTGCATTCATTGCTGATAAGATGCATGACCAATTCATGAGATTAGAGAACAAGAGAGTATTTAAATATTCTATAGTCCTATATCATATTTTCCTTTACTAACAAACTGATAAATTCACTTTCTCTGTACAAAAGCTTGACACCAGAGGAAACCCTAGGTCGGTCATATTCTGGACTTCCATTTTTCACTATTCGCATTCTTCTCCCCATCCTTACACACATTTTATTGATCAATTTTTGCATCCAGTAACTACCATGTTGAGAGGAAGTCCCCCTCCAAGAATCAGTGATGATATTAAGAGAATTCTTTAGTTATCCAAGCAATACAAGGTTGGGGACTAGTACTTATACCAGAACCATACCGAGATAAGAATTTATGGGTGTGAGTTGCCTCCCTTTAAACTGCCCAAATACCTCCCCATGTGATTATTTTCCCTGGAGTAATACAGGAAAATGATCAATTCTAATGAAATCCACTTTATGAAGACTAAGAATAAATCTCAGCTAAGGATAAAGGATCACCTAGGCCCATTTATTTGCACAACATAAAAGCAGGGAAAGAGGCAGAGGAAATCCTTGAGAGATTGATATTGAAAAAGAGTTTCATCTGGCCTTATGATCCTCATAGCTTCATCTGTGATAGAAGTTAGAAGCATAAACTATCCCCCTACATCCATCATAGAATTCCAGAGATAGAACAGTATGCAAATCAAAATGAATGGGTGGAGGGAACACTTATAGAACAAGATAGTACACAAGTTGAAGTACAAAATGTTATGAAAGATTTGGAAAGAAGACTTGATCTAGATTCCTTTGTACAGGTGCTTAGAGAATCTTCACAGAGACCAACACAGGAGCATAGTGCACAAACATTAGGACAACCAGAGACTTCAGGACAGGGAAAAGATTCAGGGTCACAGAGCATTTATGAGGAGTTAACCTAGGCTGATACAAACATGGGCAACCCTCCAGTATTGCAGACCCCTCTTAATGAGGAGTGAATTCAAAAAAGAAGTAGGAATGAGGCTAGTCCCTCTATAGTGCCATTGGACCAGGTATATGTAAAGAGGCAGAGGTTGAATCCTATGTTCGAGCAGGAATATGAAGAGACAAGAAGTGACACAGTGTAGACAACACTAGCTGGGGAGACACCATCTACCTCTCAAACACAGGAACTAAGTAGAAAACCAAGTGTAGAAGTGTCATCACTAAGGACAGTTTCAGAGCAGAGCCAGGACTTGCAAGAAAAGTATAAAGAAATTAAGGCTAGGAATGAGAAGCTCAAAGCTCAAACCTATGCCAAATATCTTAAAATGGCTCCTACAAATCAGACAAGGTTGATGTCAGCTTTTGACATCAAAGAGGGAAAGATGCAAATGAGCTTTTTGAAGCCAACAGTACAACAACCAAAGACCATGGCTGATTATTTAAAAACAAAATTTGAAGTTATTGCTAGAGACATCCATCCAATTGATCAGATCGAGCTCCATAAGCAAACGGGTGAGATGGTCTATTCCACATTGACCAGTAAAGCCATCACTGCACATCAATTGCAGAATTCTCTGAGTAATACTACAACACAGTTACAGTTGGAAAAAGCCTCTTCTCAGGCTAAGGACACTAGGATAAAATCATCGGAATACCTGGTGATTGAGTTGGGACATGATCCCAAAGATGTTAAAGCAACTGAAAGATTGATAAAGAAAAAGAATGATGACATTGCTGCACTCAGGAAACAACTCAAACTCCCTCCCCTCATACATCCACAAACTGCAAAAGTAATTGAGAAACAAAACGAGGAAGAACTTATGGACTTGGTCCTTAAGTTGAATGAGCAGTTGAAAGAAACAGAGCAAGATCTAGAAAAATCTTTGCAATCCAAACAGGGTGAGCCGACCACCATTCCTTAGACTGTAATACCCATAATTTCTAGAGCAGTGCCATCTACTACTACAACATCGTTGGCACCCAACATTCCCCTAGCAATAGCTCTGCCAGTAACAACAACAACAAGTACATCATAAGCAACAGTGACTTCAACAAGGCAAATAGAGGACTTAATAAAGTCCATGGAGGAAATGAAAATCCAAGCAACTGAAATAAAGAAACTAAAAGAAATGGTTACCAGCTTGGAGAACAATTATGAGCTATCACAGATTAATTATACTAAAGAAGAGAGAAAAAATGGAAGGATGATTGAAAGAATCAAGACATTAGAGAAGGACTTAACATTGGAAAATCCTTTGGGAGATATTAGAGAGATTTTATGGACCAATATCATTGATTCCATCAATGATATTTGGTCTTCTATCCAGATCATTTTTTAACAGACTAAGTTAGTTAAACTAGCTACAGAGGCTATATAGAAGACCAGGGAAGAATTGGGACAGAAACTTGAAGAGGCAACCAAATTGATCAACTTCTTGAATAGCAAAAGCAAGAACCAGCTGGAACAATGGGATATCGAGGATCGAACTAGTACTGTCCTTGAAATTAAGAAAGTTCTTACTAAAAATAACTTAATGCTTAACCTGGAAAAAAGATGTCAAAGTATTCAAGAGGACATAGATGATTTTATGTTAAAATATGACATTCTAAGGGATAAAGGACTTCCAAGCCCACTGGTCATAAATGACGAGCTGATGACTCATGATGACTACATTGAGAAACTACACAAACAAGCCAAAAGTCAAGTCAGATCTTCCACAGTGAAAGCACTACCTACAGGAAAAGTGTTGTATGATGGTTTGAAAAATCTTTTCTATATTGAGCATGAAGTTAAGCACCTGTTTAGAGTCCAGCCCAATTTTGAAAAATACACTGAAGCTGACGAAGTGTACAAGAAATTGATCAAGATGAATATACCAAATGAAGAATGGTGGACCAATATGACCAATATCCTATCATTTACTATGGTAACTCTAAGGTAAATAGAAAATATTTACTGAGGTAAAGTCTGGTGAACAAGTAAAGAGTATCAGGAACAAGTAAAGAGTATGAGAAGGGGAAAGTAAGCAAAGGTCCAGCACACAATTACTAAAGCAACAACAAGAGGAAAATCTAAGTTTCAACCTCCAACTCATTCATAAATAAAGGGACAATAGCAATCAATTTTCCATCTGTCTCTATCGTTTTGTAAAATATATTTTGTATTCCCTATAATAAATCTCATATGGTTATGAGATATTTTGATGTAATTTTTGTATAAATACTTCTCCATTCGAAGTATTGTGGGTGAATTCTAAAACATCTCTTTAAATCTATGCTATAAAACTGAGAAGCTTTTGTACTCAAATTTGGATTTTTGCTGGAAAAGGAATGAAAGCTGAGGACATTTCATCATATTCTTGTGCAGTATAATTACAAATAAGTATTCTATCCTTGTGATTTTATGTGCTTTCTATATGTTTCAATGTTTCATGCATCTTAAATCTAAATGGTAAAATAGTCAAAGTATATCAGAATTAGCTTTATTGCTCTCTGTTATCAACAATCTACCATTTATATGTTTTCTTCTAAACTATCTCGATAAAGGAATTCTTATCTGCTCCTCTATTCCTATAGTTTTTCTCTAATAAGTCCCTGGTATAGGATTGTTAATTTCCCTCTGCTAGTTGACCTATCTTCCTTTCCTATTTCTAATCCTAACTTGAGGATTCTTGATTGCCCTCTAGTTTTGAGAAGAACTATCATCCATTCAAGCCCCAAAGTTTGTTTTTATTCAGCTATCCTACCTGTTGAAGTCATACCTCAAAAATTTGACTTGATCCAGTGAATTATCCTTGATTGACTCCATAACCCAATGGCCTAAAAGCCTATTTTCCCCATTTGTTTTAGAACTCCACCACTCTCAAACAAAACAACCTCACTGAACATTAATACTAGCCTAAAATCTTTGCAAACATAGCTAAATCATAAAGAGAGTGCCCTCTCTGGACTTAGGTGGGCTAGTACCTGAGTCTAAAAGTTGGTTTGTAGTTACCTTGGATCCTTTCCTTCTTTTGATAACTTCTAAGGAAAATCTGAGTGATAACATAGTGGTGACTCCGCTGGGGAAGAACTAATCCTCAGTTGAAACAAACCTTTAAGAAACCTAAAAATCTTGATTTAAAATATCTTAAAGGAGTGATAGAAGTTATTTTGAAAAATCCACAAAAGAATAGCATTGAAAAACTTGAAATATGGCTTCAGGAAGAACTCATTACACCAGGGCTAACCCTGATCCAAATCCTCCCCCTGTGTTTGAAAATACCAACCTGATTCCTAGAATTATTAGAAGACAAGAAAGTTCATTGAGCCCTAGACCTTTGTTCAGATCACATTCATGTCCTGTTGAGTGGATTTTCCTAGAAGATCTTCCTTTTGATGAACATTTTGAACTCTCTCTATTCAGAACCACATCTAACAGTGAACTATTGGACTTAGTCCAAGATCCAGAATTCCTCAGAGAACTTGAAACCCAACGAGCCAATTTGTCAATTGATCGATATCTGCAGAATTCCACTCAATCATCTCTTACCACCGATAGAACACTTAAAATTTCTGAAACTACTTCTCTTTCTGCTAGTTCATCATTATTCCCTCACTCTTCTGAAATCCATTCCACTCCTCCCTTCATTCCTTCACTTCCTCCTCAGCCAATCATCACACAACATCCCACTACCACCTCCAGTTCTTCCTCCACAACCCAAACACCTCCTGTTACTCCAACTCCCGTTCATACTACTACCCAACCTAGAATCATGGCAAATAGTTATGCTCCCCTCGTGATGCCTGCTCCTCTAGGTGCCATGCCTCAGGACTATCAAAGTAAAATTACTTCTTTTAATGGCACTGGAACCTACACAGCCCAACAACACACTAAGAAAATGACCAACTATTTTGAGATATATGAAATTGACACAGTTGACGTTCAAATGAGAATTGTTGTTCAGAGTCTAACTGGGGAAGTTAGAACTTGGTTTAGATCTTTAGCCCTGCAAAGTATAGATAGCTCAAGATTTATCTACCAACAATTCTTGAATAGGTGGGAGAAAAGGAATGACCCCCTTCAGATTTTATCTGAATATGACAACCTTAAAAGGGGACCTCATGAAACTGTTCAGGACAATTGCACTAGGTTCAATAGTGTTTATAGTGCCATTCCACTCAACCTTAGACCCCCACCTGGTTTAGCCCTGATCAAATTTCCTGATGGGTTTGATTCAGGTATGGCTTTTCAGTTAAGAGAAAGGAATGCCCCCCCGCACTCTAGAAGAAATGCAGAGTGTAGCAGTAAGTGTTGAGGCTAACCTATTTTCAAAGAGAGCCAAAGCTAGGAACGAGAGAAGAATACCTGCAAAAGAAGAGAATACACCCTTTCAACAAAAGATGGATGCTATAATTAAAGGAATGGATAAATTTTTGGACAGAGTTGAAATAATTGAAAGAAAATCTCCTTGGGATGGCCAACAGGCTAATTCAGGGAGAAATCCTAATTTTAGAACAAATCAGAACCAAAATGCTGGGAAGAATATTCCTAACCAGAACATCAGACCACCTTTCCAAGGAAACTATGCAGAGGCCTCCCACTCAGAAGACCTTGAACAAGAAACTCAGATAAATTTAATGGGTCTAGATGATGAGGAAGATGTCTTCCTAACTTAGGATGACCAAGAGTCCCATGTATTGCAACAATTCCAAACCCAAACAGGAGAGTCATTTCATTTCAGACAGGCATATGACTCTGTTATTTTTGAGGTACATAAGCAGTATAATTTAAGATGCAAAAAAAGTACTGATACCCTAGAACCAAAGTAGAAAACAGGTCCTAATCAACCTAAAAAGGGTAAAAAAGTCCAAGTGACAAAAACACTTCAGATCCTTTCAAGAACAAATCAAAATCCTTCCAGCACCACCATAGAAGATGTGTCTGATAATCAGCCCAATAATGAACAACCTTTCACTTCTCTTCTCTCCAAGGAAACAGTGGAAGAGTCTCCAAATATCATGTTAGAAAAATCAGAAAAGGATGTCCCAAATCCTGAAAGAGAAGAAAACATAGAAAACAATGCTGCCAGAAATCCAAAAGTTCAAACAGACAAAGTAGTCATGCCCTTTAATCTTGGAGCAGAGGTGGCCAAGCTTAAAATTTCTGTTCCTTTGATAGAACTTATAAAACATGATGCTTAAAGGTCTTAGATAAGCAAATCATTAAATTTCATTAAAAATGAAGATTCTATAAATCTCTTTGATGACCAACCCAAGTTGATTTTTGGCCCTAAAGTAAATGGGAAACCAATGGAAGGAGGGATACCGCCCTTCTATGTCAGTCTCAATATCCATGACAAAATTTTGCATAATGCCATGTTCGACTTTGGTGCCTCGCAAACCTCATGCCCAATTCTGTTATGGAGAAACTTAACTTAGACATCACTAGACCCTATAGGGATTTATTTTCCTTTGATTCCAGTCAAGTGAGGTGTTTAGGGCTTATAAAGGATTTATGTGTTTCTTTGGTTCAATACCCTGCCAAAACTATACTCATGGACATAGTGGTAGCAGACATTCCACCCAAGTATGGCATGTTGTTGTCCAGATCCTGGGGCGCCAAACTTCAAGGGTCTCTACAATTAGACATGTCATACGCCACCATATCTATTTTTGGACAACCAAAGAAGCTATATAGAGAAACTTTAATGAATAATGTAGTGAGTAGTCAGGAGAGGCCTCAAAACTTTCCTATTTACTTGGTACACTCTGATATCGATTTCTTTATTCTCTATAATGCAGAAACTAATCCAGAAAATACTCCAAATGATATAGCAGCAGAACCAAAAGAAATTAAAAAAGAAAAATCAACTGTCCAAATTCAAGAGATATCAGATGACAAAGAAAATCCAGATACCTTAGCTAAGAAAGATTTCACTACTCCGGATACAAATTATGAACATGAAATTTTATGGCATTTAGAGTTTGATGGTTCAGTACACAAACTAGGTGTAGGGGCAGGGGTATGGATCTATAACTTAGAGAATGACCATGCAGAGGGACACGCCTATAGGTTAAATTTCAAATGTACAAATAACATGGCAGAATATGAAGCACTCCTGCTAGGCCTCAAGCTATTCAAAGTATTAAGAGCTATAAGGGTATCTATCATGGGAGATTCTAAACTGATAGTTAAACATATTAATGGAGTTTACATAACGAGAGACCCTAGATTAGGACTTTACATAGGTATAGTTGTAGAAATCCTTAAAACTTTTTTAGAAACCAAGCTTGCAAGCATTCCTAGAAAACATAACATGCAAGTTCATAGCCTGGCTATGTTTGCTAGCACCTGCAAATTGCCTTTTCAGCCCAATCACCAGTATACTGCTTAGGTTAGGTATAGGCCAGCTATACCTGATAATCTTAAGAACTGGCAAGTTTTTGAAAATGATAAGTAGATTAATCACTTTCTGACATTAGATGAAGAATTTTCTAGCATTAATATAGATGTAGACATAGTTTCAAATTTTGATCACACTAATGAGTTAGACATTAACAAATTGGAAGAAAATTCAATAAACATGCTTCAACCTACTAAATTCATAGAAACAGATATTCAAGACTTAAAGAAAATGGATATTGATGAAATAATTGATGATGAAACTGAAGTCATAAATCTCAAAGATAACCAATTACCCAAGGGATTAACTCCTTTGGAGGACTTATTTGACTCCAATGATATTCCTTAAAAGCCTAAGATGGAGCCCTTGAAAGCAGACATTGAAGAATGCAACATAGGAACTCAAGAGAATCCTAAGCTAATAAAATTGTCTAAATCATTACCCCCTCATGAAAAGCTTAAATATATTGAGCTAATGAAAGAATTCTAGGATGGATTTGCCTGGAGTTACAAAGACTTAAAATCCTATGATACCAGTATTATACAACACACTATCCCTTTGAAATAAGATCAGAAACCTTTTAGGAAAAAGCTAAGAAGAATCAATCCTATTTTATTACCTTCTATTGAAAAGGAGATCAAACGAATGTATGAACCAGGAATCATTGCCCCCATTAGGTTTTCAAATTGGGTATCTAATCTTGTCCCTACAAGAAAGAAAATAGGAGAAATCAGACTGTGTGTTGACCTTAGAAATTTGAACAAATTCTCACTCAAAGGCAACTATCCCTTACCTAAAATGGCTTACATACTACAAAGGGTAGTAGGTTCTACAAGGATTTCACTTTTAGATGAATTCTCGGGTTACAAACAAATTTTAGTCCATCCTGATGACCAAGAAAAAACTGTATTCACAACACCATGGGGCACCTTCTTGTATGTCAAAATGCCCTTTGGATTGAAAAATGCAGGGGCCACCTTTCAAAGGGCAATGGATATTGCCTTTGCAAAGGAAATCCATGATTCCCTGGTTATATACCTTGATGATATAACAGTTTTTTCTAAGTCAGATCAACAACACCTGGATCATCTCAGTCAAGTTTTTCTTAAATGCAGGAAATATGGCATTTCTCTAAACCCAAAGAAGTGTTTATTTGGTTTGGAAGAAGGAAAACTGTTAGGCCACATTATCTCTAAAGATGGAATCTGGATTGACCCAACCAAGATTGAAGCTATCTTGCAAATACCTCACCCAAGAAACATTAAAGAACTTCAGGCATTTTTAGGGAAAATAACTTTTTTAAGAAGATTCATCTCTAATTTAGCTGAACTAATTAGATTATTGAATAACATGTTGAAAAAAGATTTAGCTCTTAAGTGGACAATGGAGGCTAAAAAATCATTCGAAGGAATAAAATTAGCCTTAACTCGAACACCAGTCCTTACAAGCCCAAAATTTGACAGAGACTTCATTATATTTTCCTTTGCATTAGAACACACCATAGTTGCAGTCTTAGTACAAAAGGATGATCAAGGATGTGAAAGACCAATAGCCTTTTTTAGTAAATATCTTAGAGATGCCTCATTAAAGTATAAAATAATGGAGAAACAAGCTTTTGCTTTGGTAAAAGCTATTAAGGATTTCAAAGTGTATATTTTGTATTCTCATGTAATAGCTTATGTTCCCAATGTTGTAGTCAAAGATATCCTGACACAGGATGGAGTTGATGGCAAGAGGGGAAAATGGATAGCTACTATTTTAGAATATGATATAGAGATAAAACCTACCAAGTTAATTAAAGGTCAGGGGTTGGCCAAACTTATGGCAGAAACAAATTGCCAAGCCCTAGACATAAATCTTATTGCAAAACTGGATAACGAACAGGAGATGGCGAGTCCACAGATCAGCCAGCCCTTTCTAGATTCCCCCTGGTATGCTGATATTATAGATGTTCTACAAAACCTGCAGGCTCCTCCAGGGTTAGCCAGAACTAAAAGTAGGTTTTTGAAAATGAAAGCTTTGAAATTTTGCATTATGGATAATACTTTGTTTTGGAAAAATCATGAAGGTATTTTGTTGAATTGTTTATTAAAAGAAGAATCTAACAAAGTACTCCAAGAATTTCATGCAGGGGATTGTGGTGGACATCTCTACTGGAAATCAACTGCTGAAAAAATTCTAAGAGCTAGATTTTACTGGTCAACCTTGTTTTCAGATGTTAAAAAACTTGTAACTTCCTGCCATAAATGCGAGATCTTCGAAGGAAAAATAAAACTTTTACCCTTGCCCTTGAAACCTATTTCCACAGAAAAACCTTTTCAACAATGGGGTCTTGACTTCATTGGAGAAATCCATCCACCCTCTTCTGCTCAGCATAAATGGATACTCAGTGCAACTTATTACTTTACCAAATGGATAGAAGCTATTCCCTCTAGACAGGCCATTGATACTGTAATAATAGGTTTTCTAGAGGCTAATATTTTGTCTAGGTTTGGTTGTCCCAACAAAATCATCACAGATAATGTTGCAGCCTTCAAGTCAAAGAAAATGATTGATTTCTGTCACATCAAATAACACTTGGTCATTCCATAGCTTACTATCCTCGAGGGAATGGACTTGCAAAATCCTCCAATAAAAGTCTAATGAATATTATCAAAAAACTATTGGAAGACAATAAGAAAACTTCGAACAATAAATTAACTAATGCTTTGTGGGCAGATAGGCTTACAACTAAGAAATCCATTGGAACCAGTCGCTATGAGCTAGTGTATGGAATGGAGGCAGTTTTCCCCTCATCTTTAGGAGTTCTAGTCATGAAATTACTTCAAGAAGCCCAAGTGGAACCAAATGATATACAGAGGAGAATTAACTAGACTGTCCATTTACAGAAAACCAGGGAAGAAGTATACAACAGAGCCCAAGTACTATAAGAAAAACTTAAGAAGATTTTTGACAAAAGGACCAAAGTAGAAGACTTCTATCTGGGAGACAAAGTGTTAAAGTGGGATTCAAGAAGAGAGGACAAAGGGAAACATGGGAAGTTTGACAGAGGAAATAATTCATATTTTCTTAAAGAATTGGATGGTGCAGAGATCGAAGGAGGACCAGTCAATGGTCGAATGTTAAAGCACTATATTGATCCTAGTTTCTAATCTTACCAGGTTTTTTAAACTGTATATATTATATCCTTTTACAGTTCAGTGTTGATTGGATAGTAAAAGTTTTGAAGTTGAAGCCCGAAGAGAAGGCCCTAAGCTTCAGAAGTGTTACTGTTATACATACAAATAAAGCAGCAGGAAAAAGGAGATTTGCAGAGCACAATCAAAGTCTTTTAAAGGCCATTGATCTACAGTTCTTGACTTTCCACCAGGAAAAGCCATCCCCAAGTGGAACCACTATTATGTTCCTATACCAATAGGTGTCATATATCATGATTGACTTGGTTTAGTTCTGAAATATGTACATACTTGCTTTCTGCAAATGTTTTCCATATTTGTAAAAAATAAAAATAAAATAAAAAATGTAAAGAGGGTATGCCCTAAAAGAAAAATCAAAGGGAAAAAAGCATAAAGAAAAGGTCAAAAAATGAAAGAGAATTAACCCCAAAGAAAAATGAAAAGACCATGAAAGTGTGCAAGTCAAAATGCCACTACTATTTCACTTTTTGTATAAATGATTGTGTGCTAATTGTTACTTATGCCACAATCCATGGTAACCAAATAGTTTAATCTTGGTTATTCCATGCTTTGAATTTCATGCTTAGAGATAGAGCATAAAATCTGACCAAACTGTTGAATCTTGGCAGATAAGTAGATAGGTAGAGTGAATAAAAGGAGCTCAATAGTTTAGTCTGAGCCCTTGGATGTAATAAGGATAGACTTAGATAGAATACCATTGTAAAAGAAAAGAAAAGACTTTGGTAAGGGTTTTTCAGTTTAAGTGCACCATAATAAAGAAGAAAAAATGGTAGGACAAGTAGGTAGGGTAAGTGGATGAATGGTTGCAGAATTATGTATGATAAATGATTATCCAAATATCAAGTCATATACTTTCATCATCAAAAGCACTTAAAGATATGGATGACAATGAAGACATTTACATCATAGACAAAAGTCAAACTAATTAACCTCCTCACTCATTTTTCCCTAAATTTTACTAATTTCCCATAAGTACTAAAGGCACCAACAACCTGAAAGTTAAAGGGGCTAGAGCATTTCTTTGACTTCTAGAGGGACCGGACCCTCGGCCCAATAACTTGTAAGGCCTAAGTATTAAAGCCCCTTAATTAAAATTCAGCCCCTTCATAATTCATTCATTCCCTTCAAATCCTTTTCCTAAAGTAAAATCACTTTTTTGCTTGGGAAAAATAAAAGGTTCTTTATAAAAACCCCCCCAAATGCATTTTAGCCTAAGTCATAATGTTGGATGATGAATGTATTTTCGGAAACATTTACTTAGTGCATTTTCTTTTCCATGGTCATATTAACTCTTAATTCTTATTATTTATTTAACTCTCGAAACAAATTACCCTTTCCCATATTATTAATAAAAATCCCAAAATAACTAAATATCTATTCCCGATGGTTTCGAAAATAAACCATAAATAAAGTTAACTAAGTTGGATTAATTAATCGAACCACGATTAATTAAGAGCCAAAACCCCCCGACATGTTAAAAAGGAATTAATTAATCACCTGGATTAATTAATAGCCTCTTCACCAATACATTCATCCCCGATATAATTAAAATCATTTAATTATGTTGATTATGCCATTGGGCCCCTCCATTAACTCCCTAACACTCGCCGCTGTCGACTACCACACGATCCGCCTTCCCTCATCCAACGACTCTCACTCATATCGTGTGGGCCTTTTGGTCGAACGTTAACCATGGGATACAAGCTGTTTTGACTTTTCGCTGATGCTACGTGTCATCCAATTTGTGGCATCACGCGACCCTCTGCCAAAACCACCAACCTCCCAAAAGTGGTGCGATATATCCCACTTACCGCCTCCATCAGACGATAAAGTGTCCCATCGGTTAGTTAACTCCTACTATCATTTTCCCATTCACCCGCCAAAAGTCATTGACTTTGTGCATAAAACAAAAATACTCATTGTTTTCCCTTTTTAATGAAAAAATAAATTTTTGCCTTCCATGCACGCACAGAGTACGTCCAGACCAGCAACTTACTCCCAACCACCAACCACCATCAGTCGTTGAACTCCAGGCCACTGCAGACTACTGTGTGCACCCAGCAAAGCATTCACCATAGCCATTTGTCCCTTTAGTCAATCATAACCAGGTATTTACTACATTTCCTTCTCAGAAACCTTGTTTTTGTAATGAAACCTCCACCAAATTACTATATACTCAAGTAATCCAGTACAATTAAGTTGTTTCTTAGCCTCAAGGCTTCCCCGAGCACCTTTTTATATCTAAAAACCTTGAAAACTCCATCTTTCTTCCTTGAATACACAAGAACCAAGGATGAAAGCTCTTGTCACCCTAAATGCCATGCCAATCACTACTCCCCACAGGGTTTTGGACCACCTTCCCTTGGCCTATAGAGATTTTCAAATCAAGGACCTTACTTTTGATGAAACCCCCTTGAAGCTATACTGCAAGTATTGGGACAATTATCTTAACAATGTTGATAAAATATGTCTTTGGGAATCAAACCTACCTAAATATCAATTCCCCACTATCCAAATTTTCCCAGATATTGTCCACCAATGCCATGCAAACTACAACCCCAAAATGAGAGTTGTAATGTCCCTCGACGAAAAAATCCTTTTCACCATTACAGCTGAGTCTATAAATGAAATGTTGCAATTACAGCCTGGCCAGGACCTCACTCCCCTTTCCATTGCTGATTTACTTGAAAAATCTTCAAGACTGTCCAGTTCTGAAATTAACCAAGTCAGTCAGACTTTCATTAAAGAAAAATACAGATCAAAAGACCCCCCTCCTTACATGTCATGTGCCTTTACTGGTCTGGGCAGGGATATTGTCACCATGTTTGCTTGCATTATGGGTTTTACCACTAGTGAGTATGTAGATGAAATGACCTTTGCCTACATGACTATTTTCACCCCTGGCCAATCTCCTCAAGCCAAATTTGACTATGTTGCATTCATTGCTGATAAGATGCATGACCAATTCATGAGATTAGAGAACGAGAGAGTATTTAAATATTCTGCAGTCCTGTATCATCTTTTCCTTTACTACCAAACTGACAAATTCCCTTTCTCTATACAAAATCTTGACACCAGAGGAAACCCTAGGTCAGTCATCTTTTGGACTTCCATTTGTCACTACTCACATTCTTCTCCCCATCCTTATACACATTTTATTGATCAAATTGTGCATCCAGTAACTACCATGTTCATTGCAAGTCCCCCTCCCAGAATCAGAGATGATATTAAGAGAATTCTTTAGTTATCCAAGCAATACAAGGTTGGGGACTGGTACTTATACCAGAACCATACCGATATCAGAATTTATGGGTGTGAGCTGCCTCCCTTTAAACTTCCCAAATACCTCCCCATGCGATTATTTGCCCTGGAGTACTACAAGAAAATGATCAATTTTGATGAAATCCACTTTATGAAGACTAATAAGAAAGCTCAACTAAGCATAAAGGATCACCTAGGCCCATTTATTTGCAACAACAGAAACGCAGGGAAAGAGGTAGAGGAAATCCTTGAGAGATTGAGATTGAAAAAGAGTTTCATCTGGCCTTATGATCCTCATAGCTTCATCTGTGACAGAAGGCAGAAGCATAAACTATCCCCCTACATCCATCATAGAATTCCAGAGATAGAACAATATGCAAATAAAAATGAATGGGTGGAGAAAACACTTATAGAACAAGATAGTAGACAAGTTGAAGTAGAAAATGTTATGAAAGATTTGGAAAGAAGACTTGATCTAGATTCCTTTGTATAGGTGCCTGGAGAATCTTCACAGAGACCAACATAGTAACATAGTGCACAAACATCAAGACAACCAGAGACTTCAGGACAGGGAAAATATTTAGGGTCATAGAGCATTTATAAGGAGTTGTCCTAGACTGATACAAACATGGGCAACCCTCTAGTATTGCAAACCCCTCTTAATGAGGAGCGAATTCAAAAATTTGGAATGAGGCTAGTCCCTCTACAGTGCCATTGGACCAGGTATATGTAAAGAGGCAGAGGTTGAATCCTCTGTCTGAGCAGGAATATGAAGAGACAAGAAGTGACACAGTGCAGACAACACTAGCATGGGTGACACCATCTACCTCTCAATCATAGGAACAAAGCAGACAACCAAGTATAGAAGTGTCATCACTAAGGAGAGTTTCATAGTAGAGACAGGATTTGAAAGAAAAGTACAAAGAGATTAAGGCTAGGAATGAGAAGCTCAAAGCTCAAACCTATGCCAAATATCTAAAAATGGCTCCTACAAATTAGACAAGATTGATGTCAGCTTTTGACATCAAAGAGGGAAAAATGCAGATGAGATTTTTGAAGCCAACAGTACAACAACCAAATTCCATGGTTGATTATTTAAAAACAAATTTTGAAGTTCTTGCCAGAGACATCCATCCAATTGATCAGATCGAGCTCCATAAGCAAACGGGTGAGATGGTCTATTCCACATTGACCAGTAAAGCCATCACTACACATCAGTTGCAGAATTCTCCAAGTAATACTACAACACAGTTACAGTTGGAAAACGCCTCTTCTCAGGCTAAGGACACTAGGATAAAATCATTGGAAGACCTAGTGATTGAGTTCGGACATGATCCCAGAGATGTTAAAGCAGCTGAAAGATTGATAAAGAAAAAGAATGATGACATTGTTGCACTCAGGAAACAACTCAAACTCCCTCCCCTCATACATCCACAAACTGCAGAAGTAATTGAGAAACAAAACAAGGAAGAACTTATGGACTTGGTCCTTAAGTTGAATGAGCAGTTGAAAGAAACAGAGCAAGAACTAGAAAAAGATTTGCAGCCCAAACAGGGCGAGCCGACCACCATTCCTCAAATTGCAATACCCATAATTTCTACAGCAGTGCCATCTACTATTGCAACATCGTTGGCACCCAACATTCCCCTAGCAATAACTCTGCCAATAACAAAAACATCAAGTACATCAAAAGCAACAGTAACTTCAACAAGGCAAACAGATGACTTAATAAAGTCCATGGAGGAAATGAAAATCCAAGCAACTGAAATAAAGAAACTAAAAGAAATGGTTACTAGCTTGGAGAACAAGTATGAGCTATCACAGATTAATTATACTGAATAAGAGAGAAAAAAATGGAAGGATGACTGAAAGAATCAAGACATTAGAGAAGGACTTAACATTGGAAAATCCTTTGAGAGATATTAGAGAGATTTTATGGACCAATATCATTGATTCCATCAATGATATTTGGTCTTCTATCTAGATCATTTTTTATTAGACTAAGTTAGTTAAACTAGCTACAGAGGCTATACAAAAGACCAGGCAAGAATTGGGAGAGAAACCTGAAGAGGCAACCCAATTGATCAACTTCTTGAATAGAAAAAACAAGCTCCAGATAGAACAATGGGATATCGAGGATCGAACTGGTACTATCCTTGAAATTAAGAAAGTTCTTACTAAAAATAAATTAATGCTTAACCTGGAAAAAAGATGTCAAAGTATTCAAGAGGACATAGATGATTTTATGTTAAAATATGACATTCTAAGGGATAATGGACTTCCAAGCCCATTGGTCATAAATGACAAGCTGATGACTCATGATGACTACATTGAGAAACTGCACAAACAAGCCAAAAGTCAAGTCAACTCTTCCACAGTGAAAGCACTACCTACAAGAAAAGTGTTGTATGATGGTTTGGAAAATCTTTTCTATATTGAGCATGAAGTTAAGCACCTGTTCACAGTCCAGCCCAATTTTGCAAAATACACTGAAGCTAACGAAGTGTACAGGAAATTGATCAGGATGAAGATAAAAAATGAAGAATGGTGGAGCAATATGACCGATATCCTATAATTTACTATGGTAACTCTAAGGTAAATAGAAACTATTTACTGAGGTAAAGTCCGGTGAACAGGTAAAGAGTATTAGTAGGGAAAAGTAAGCAAAGATCTAGCACATAATTACTAAAGCAACAGCAAGAGGAAAATCTGAGTTTCAACCTCCAGCTCATTCATAAATAAAGGGACAACAGCAATCAGTTTTCCATCTATCTCTATCTTTTTGTAAAAGATATTTTGTATTCCCTATAATAAATCTCATATGGTTATGAGATAATTTTGATGTAGTTTTTGTATAAATACTTCTCCATTCGAAGTATTGTGGGTGGATTCTATAACATATCTGTAAATCTATGCTATCAAGCTGAGAAGCTTTTGTACTCGAATTTGGATTTTTGCTGGAAAAGGAATGAAAGTTGAGGACATTTCATCAGATTCCTATGCAGTATAATTACAAATAAGTATTCTATCCTTGTGATTTTATGTGATTTCTATATGTTTCAATGTTTCATGGATCTTAAATCTAAATGGTAAAATAGTCAAAGTATATCAGAATTAGCTTTATTGCTCTCTGCTATCAATAGTCTAAAATTTACATGTTTTCTTCTAAACTATCTCGATAAAGGAATTCTTAACTGCTCCTCGATTCCTGTAGTTTTTCTCTAATAAGTCCCTTGTATAGGATTCTTAATGCCCTCTGCTAGTTGACCTATCTTCCTTTCCTCTTTCTAATCCTAACTTGAGGATTCTTGATTTCCCTCTAGTTTTCAGAAGAACTATCATCCATTCAAGCCCAAAGTTTGTTTTTATTTTGTTATCATGCCTGTTAAACTCATACATTAGCAATTTGACTTGATCCAGTGAATTCTCCTTGATTGACTCCATAGCCCAATGGCCTAAAATCCTAGTTTTCCCATTTGTTTCAGAACTCCACCACTCTCAAACAAAACAACCTCTCTGAACACTAATACTAGCCTAAAATGTTTGCAAACATAGCTAAATCATAAAGAAAGAGCCCTCTGTGGACTTAGGTGGGCTAGCACCTAAGTCTAAAAGTTGGTTTGTAGTTACCTTGGATCCTTTCCTTCTTTTAATAACTTCTAAGGAAAATCTGAGTGATAACATAGTGATGAATCCGTTGGAGAAGAACTAATCCTCAGTTGAAACAAACCTTTAAGAAACCTAAAAAGCTTGATTTAAAATATCTTAAAGTAGTGATAGAAGTTATTTTGAAAAATCCATAAAAGAATAGCATTGAAAAACTTGAAATCTGGCTTCAGGAAGAACTCATTACACCAGGGCTAACCCTGATCCAAATCCTCCCCCTGTGTTTGAAAATTCCAACTTCATTCCTAGAATCATTAGAAGACAAGAAAGTTCATTGAGCCCCAGACCTTTGTTCAGATCACAGTCATGTCTTGTTGAGTGGCTTTTCCTAGAAGATCTTCCTTTTGACGAACATTTTGAACTCTCTCTATTCAGAACCACATCTGACAGTGAACTATTGGACTTAGTCCAAGATCCAGAATTCCTCAGAGAACTTGAAACCCAACATGCCAATTTGTCAATTGATCGATATTTGCAGAATTCCACTCAGTCATCTCTTACCACCGATAGAACACCTGAACTTTCTAAAACTAATTCTCTTTCTGCTAGTTCATCATTATTCCCTCACTCTTCTTAAATCCATTCCACTCCTCCCTTCATCCCTTCACTTCCTCCTCAACCAATCATCACACAACATTCCACTACCACCTCCAGTTCTTCCTCCACAACCCAAACACCTCCTGTTACTCCAACTCCCGTTCATACTACTACCCAACCTAGAATCATGGCCAATAGATATGCTCCCCTTGTGATGCCTGCTCCTCTAGGTGCCATGGCTCAGGACTATCAGAGTAAAATTACTACTTTTGATGGCACTGGAACCTAAACAGCCCAACAACACACTAAGAAAATGACCAACTATTTTGAGATATATGAAATTGACACAGTTGACGTTCAAATGAGAATTTTTATTCAGAGTCTGACTAGGGAAGTTAGAACTTGGTTTAGATCTCTAGCCCCCAAAAGTATAGATAGCTTAAGAGTTCTCTACCAACAATTCTTGAATAGGTGGGAGAAAAGGAAGGACCCCCTGCAGATTTTATCTAAATATGACAACCTTAAAAGGGGACCTCATGAAACCGTTCAGGACTATTGCACTAGGTTCAATAGTGTTTATAGTGCCCTTCCACTCGACCTTAGACCCCCACTTGGTTTAGCCTTGATCAAATTTCCTGATGGGTTTGATTCATATATGGCTTTCCAGTTAAGAGAAAGGAGCCCCCCACTCTGGAAGAAATGGAGAGTGTAGCAGTAAGTGTTGAGGCTAACCTACTTTCAAAAAGAGCCAAAGCTAGGAACGAGAGAAGAATACCTGCAAAAGAAGAGAATACACCCTTTGAACAAAAGATGGATGCTATAGTTAAAGGAATGGATAGATTGTTGGACAGAGTTCAAATAACTGAAAGAAAATATCCTTGGGATGGCCAATAGGCTAATTCAGGGAGAAATCCTAATTTTAGAAAAAATCAGAACCAAAATGCTCGGAAGAATATTCTTGACCAGAACATTAGACCACCTTTCCAAGAAAACTATGTAGAGGCCTCCCACTCAGAAGACCCTGAACAAGAAACTCAAACAAATTTAATGGGTCTAGATGATGAGGAAGTTGTCTTCCTAACTCAGGACGACCAAGAGTCCCATGTATTGCAACAATTCCAAACCCAAATAGGAGATTCATTTGATTTTAGACATGGATATGACTCTGCTATTTTTGAGGTACATAACCAGTATAATTTAAGAAGCAGAAAAAGTATTGATACCCTGGAACCAAACCAGAAAACAGGTCCTAATCAACCTAAAAAGGGTAAAATAGTCCAAGTGACAAAAACACTTCATATCCTTTCAAGAACAAATCAAAATCCTTCCAACCCCACCATAGAAGATGTGTCCGATAATCAGCCTAATAATCAACAACCTTCCAGTTCTCTTCCCTCCAAGGAAACGGTGGAAGAGTCTCCAAAGATCATGTTAGAAAAATCAACAAAGGATGTCCCAAATCCTGAAAGAGAAAAAAACATAGAAAACACTGCTGCCAGAAATCCAAAAGTTCAAATAAACAAAGTAGTCCTGCCCTTTAATCTTGGAGCAGAGGTGGCCAAGCTTAAAATTTATGTTCCTTTGACAGAACTGGTAAAACATGATGCTTACAAATCTCAGACAAGAAAATCATTAAATGTCATTGAAAATGAAGATTCTGTGAATCTCTTTGGTGACCAGTCCGAGTTGATTTTTGGCCGTGAAGTAAATGGGAAACCAATGGAAGGAAGGATACCACCCTTCTATGTCAGTCTCAATATACATGACAAAATTTTGCATAATGCCATGTTCGACTTTGGTGCCTCGCACAACCTCATGCCCAAGTCCGTTATGGAGAAACTTAACTTAGACATCACTAGACCCTATAGAGATTTATTTTCCTTTGATTCCAGTCAAGTGAGGTGTTTAGGGCTTATAAAGGATTTGTGTGTTTCTTTGGTTCAATACCCTACCAAAACTATACTCATGGACATAGTGGTAGCAGAAATTCCACCCAAGTATGGCATGATGTTGTCCAGATCCTGGGGTGCCAAACTTCAAGGGTCTCTACAATTAGACATGTCATATGCCACCATATCTGTTTTTGGACAACCAAAGAATCTATATAGAGAAACTTTAATGAAGTATGTAATGAGTAGTCAGGAGAGACCTCAAAAATTTCCTATTTACTCAGTACACTCTGATATGGATTCCTTTATTCTCTATAATGCAAAAACTAATCCAAAAGATACTCCAAATGATATAGCAGCAGAACCAAAAGAAATTAAAAAAGAAAAATCGATTGTCCAAATTCAAGAGATATTAGATGACAAATAAAATCCAGATACCTTAGCTAAGAAAGATTTTACTACACCGCATACAAATTATGAACATGAAATTTTATGGCATTTAGAGTTTGATGGTTCAGTAAACAAACTACGTACAGGGGTAGGGGTATGGATCTATAACTTAAAGAATGACCATGCAGAGGGACATGCCTATAGGTTAAATTTCAAATGTTCAAACAATATGGCAAAATATGAAGCACTCCTGCTAGGCCTCAAGCTAGTCAAAGGATTAGGAGCTATAAGGGTATCAATCATGGGGAGATTCTGAATCGATAGTTAAACAGATTAATGGAGTTTACATAACCAGAGACCCTAGATTAGGAATTTACAGAGGTACAGTTGTAGAAATCCTTAACACTTTTTTAGAAACCAAGCTGGCAACCATTCCTAGAAAACATAACATGCAAGCTCATAGCCTGGCTATGTTTTCCAGCACCTGCAAATTGCCTTTTCAGCCCAATCACCAGTATACTGCTTAGGTTAGGCATAGGCCAGGTATACCTGATAATCTTAAGAACTGGAAAGTTTTTGAAAATGATAAGTAGATTAATCACTTTCTGACATTAGATGAAGAATTTGCTAGCATTAATATAGATGTAGACATAGTTTCAAATTTTGATCACACTAATGAGTTAGACATTAACAAATTGGAAGAAAATTCAATAAACATGCTTCACCCTACTAAATTCATAGAAACAGATATTCAGGACTTAAAGCAAATGGATATTGATTAAATAATTGATGATGAAACTGAAGTCATAAATCTCAAAGATAACTAATTACCCAAGGGATTAACTCCTTTGGAGGACTTATTTAACTCCAATGATATTCCTTAAAAGCCTAAGATGGAGCCCTTGAAAGCAGACATTGAAGAATGCAACATAGGAACTCAAGAGAATCCTAAGCTGATAAAATTGTCTAAATCATTACCCCCTGATGAAAAGCTGAAATATATTGAGCTGATGAAAGAATTCCAGGATGTTTTTGCCTGGAGTTACGAAGACTTAAAATCCTATGATACCAGTATTATACAACACACTATCCATTTGAAAGAAGATCAGAAACCTTTTAGGCAAAAGCTAAGAAGAATCAATCCTATTTTATTACCTTCCATTGAAAAGGAGATCAAACGAATGTATGAATCAGGAATCATTGCCCCCATTAGGCTTTCAGATTTGGTATCTATTCTTGTCCCTACAAGAAAGAAAACAGGAGAAATAAGATTGTGTGTTGACCTTAGAAATTTGAACAAAGTCTCACTCAAAGACAACTATCCCATAGCTAAAATGGATCACATACTGCAAAGGGTATTAGGTTCTACAAGGATTTCACTTTTACATGGATTCTCATGTTACAACCAAATTTTAGTCCATCCTGATGACCAAGTAAAAGTTGCATTCACAACACCATGGGGCTCCTTCATGTATGTCAAAATGCCCTTTGGATTGAAAAATGCAGGGGCCACCTTTCAAAGGGCAATGGATATTGCCTTTGCAAAGGAAATCCATGACTCCCTGGTTATATACCTTGATGATATAATAGTTTTTTCTAAGTCAGATCAACAACACCTAGATCATCTCAGGCAAGTTTTTCTTAAATGCAGGAAATATGGCATTTCTCTGAACCCAAAGAATTCTTTATTTGGTTTGGAAGAATGAAAATTGTTAGGCCAAATTATCTCTAAAGATGGAATCCGGATTGACCCAACTAGGATTGAAACTATCTTGCAAATACCTCACCTAAGAAACATTAAAGAACTTCAGGCATTTTTAGGGAAAATAATTTTTTCAAGAAGATTCATCTCTAATTTAGCTGAACTAATTAGATTATTGAATAACATGTTGAAAAAAGATTCGGCTATTAAGTGAACAGTAGAGGCTAAAAAATCATTCGAAGAAATAAAATTAGCCTTAACTCGAACACCAGTCCTTACAAGCCCAAAATTTGACAGAGACTTCATTATCTTTTCCTTTGCATCAAAACACACCATAGATGTAGTCTTACTACAAAAGGATGATCAAGGATGTGAAAAACCAATAGCCTTTTTTAGTAAAGCTCTTAGAGATGCCTCATTAAAGTATAAAATAATGGAGAAACAAGCTTTTGCTTTGATAAAAGCTATTAAGGATTTCAGAGTTTATATTTTGTATTCTCATGTAATAGCTTATGTTCCCAATGTTGTAGTCATAGATATCTTGACACAGGATGGAGTTGATGGCAAGAGGGGAAAATGGATAGCTACTATTTTAGAATATGATATAGAGATAAAACCTACCAATTTAATTAAATGTCAGGGGTTGGCCAAACTTATGGCAGAAACAAATTGTCAAGCCCTAAACATAAATCTTATTGCAGAACTGGATAATGAACAAGAGATGGTGACTCCACAGATCAGCCAGTCTTTTCTAGATTCCCCCTGGTATGCTGATATTATATATGTTCTACAAAACCTGCAGGCTCCTCCAAGGTTATCTAGAACTAAAAGTAGGTTTTTGAAAATCAAAATTTCGAAATTTTGCATTATGGATAATACTTTATTTTCAAAAAATCATGAAGGCATTTTGTTGAACTGTTTATTAAAAGAAGAATCTGACAAAGTACTCCAAGAATTTCATGCAAGGGATTGTGGTGGACATCTCTACTGGAAATCAACTGCTGACAAAATTCTAAGAGCTATATTTTACTAGTCAACCTTGTTTTCAGATGTTAAAAAACTTGTAACTTCCTGACATAAATGCTAGATCTTCAAAGGCAAAAGAAAACCTTTACCCTTGCCTTTCAAACCTATTTCCATAGAAAAACCTTTTCAATAATGGGGTCTTGACTTCATTGGAGAAATCCATCCACCCTCTTCTACTCAACATAAATGGATACTCACTACAACTTATTACTTTACCAAATGGATAGAAGCTATTCCCTCTAGACAGGCCACTGATACTGTAATAATAGGTTTTCTAGAGGCTAATATTTTGTCTAGGTTTGGTTGTCCCAACAAAATCATCACAAATAATGCTGCAGCCTTCAAGTCAAAGAAAATGATTGATTTCTGTCACAAGTATCATATAACACTTGGTCATTCCACAACTTACTATCCTCAAGGGAATGAACTTGCAGAATCCTCCAATAAAAGTCTAATGAATATTATGAAAAAACTATTGGAAGACAATAAGAAAACTTGGAACAAGAAATTAACCAATGCTTTGTGGCAGCCATGCTTACAACTAAGAAATCCATTGGAACCAGTCCCTATGAGCTAGTGTATGGAATGGAGGCAGTTTTCCCCTCATCTTTAGGAGTTCCAGTCATGAAATTACTTCAATAAGCCCAAGTGGAACTAAATGATAAACATAGGAGAATTAACCAGACTATCCATTTACAGCAAACCAGGGAGGAAGTATACAACAGAGTCCAAGTACTGCAAGAAAAACTTAAGAAGATTTTTGACAAAAGGACCAAAGCAGAAGACTTCAATCTAGGAGACAAAGTGTTAAAGTGGGATTCAAGAAGAGAGGAAAAAGGGAAACATGGGAAGTTTGACTTCCTGTGGAAAGGTCCATACATAATATATGCCTTTAGAGGAAATAATTCATATTTTCTTAAAGAATTGGATGGTGCAGAGATTGAAGGAGGACCAGTCAATGGTCGAATGTTAAAGCACTACATTGATCCTAGTTTCTAATCTTACCAAGTTTTTTAAACTGTTTATATTATATCCTTTTACAGTTCAGTGTTGATTGGATGGTAAAATTTTTGAAGTTGAAGCCCAAAGAGAAGTCCCTAAGCTTCAGAATTGTTACTGTTATACATACAAATAAAGCAGTAGGAAAAAGGAGATTTGCAGAGCACAATCAAAGTCTTTTAAAGGCCATTGATCTATAGTTCTTGTCTTTCCACCAAGAAAAGCCATCCCCAAGTGGAGCCACTATTATGTTCCTATACCAATAGGTATCATACATCATGATTGACTTGGTTTAGTTCTGAAATATTTACATACCTTTGCTTTCTGAAAATATTTTCCATATTTGAAAAAAATCAAAAAAATTAAAAAATGTAAAGAGGGAATGCCCTAAAAGAAAAATCAAAGGGCAAAAAGAATAAAGAAAAGGTCAAAAAATGAAAGAGAATGAACCCCAAAGAAAAATGAAAAGACCACGAAAGTGTGCAAGTCAAAATGCCACTACTATTTCACTTTTTGTATAAATTATTGTGTGCAAATTGCTACTTATGCCACAATCCATGGTAACCAAATAGTTTAATCTTGGTTATTCCATGTTTTGAATTTCATGCTTAAAGATAGAGAATAAAATCTGACCAAACTGTTTAATCTTGGTAAATAAATAGATAGGTAGAGTGAATAAAAGGAGCTCAACAGTTTAATCTGAGCCCTTGGATGTAATAAGGATAGACTTAGATAGAATACCATTGTAAAAGAAAAGAAAAGGTTTTGATAAGGGTTTGCCAGTTTAAGTGCACCCTAATAAAAGGGAAAAAAGGTAGGATAAGTAGGTAGGGTAAGTAGATGAATGGATGTAGAATTATGTATGATGAATGATTTTCCAGATATCAAGTCATATATTTTCATCATCAAAAGCACTTAAAGATATGGATGACAATGAAGACATTTACATCATAAGACAAATGTCAAACTAATGAACCTCCTCACTCATTTTTCCCTAAATTTTACTAATTTCCCATAAGTACTAAAGGCGCCAACAACTTGAAAGTTAAAGGGGGTCAGAGTATTTCTCTGACTTCTGGAGGGACCAGATCCTCGGCCCAATAACTTGTAAGGCCTAAGTGCTAAAGCCCCTTCATCAAAATTCACCCCCTTCATAATTCATTCATTCCCTTCAAATCCTTTTCCTAAAGAAAAATCACTTTTTTACTTAGGAAAAATAAAAGGTTCTTTATAAACCCCCCCCCCCCCCAAAACCAATTTTAGCCTAAGACAAAATCTTGGACGATGAATGTATTTTCAGAAACATTTACTTAGCGCATTTTCTTTTCCATGGTCATATTAACTCTTAATTCTTATTATTTATTTAACTCCTGAAACAAATTACCCTTTCCCGTATTATTAATAAAAATCCAAAAATAACTAAATATCCCTTCCCGGTGGTTTGGAAAATAAACCATAAATAAAGTTAATTAAGTTGGATTAATTAATCGAACCGCGATTAATTAAGAGCCAAAACCCCCTGACGTGTTAAAAAGGAATTAATTAATCACCTAAATTAATTAATAGCCTCTCCTCCAATACATTCATCCCCGATATAATTAAAGTCATTTAATTATGTTGATTATGCCATTGGGCCCCTGCATTAACTCCCTAACACTCGCCGTTGTCGAGTACTACACGATCTGCCTTCCCTCATCCAACGACTCTCGCTCATATCACGCGGGCCTTTTGGTCGAACGTTAACCATGCGATATAAGTTGTTTTGAGTTTTTTCCGATGCTACATGTCATCCAATTTGAGGCATCACGCGACCCTCTCCCAAAACCACCAACCTCCAAAAAGCGGTGCGATATATCCCGCTTATCGCCTCCATCAAACGACAAAGTGTCACATCGGTTAGTTAACTCCTATTGTCGTTTTCCCATTCACCTGCCAAAAGTCATTGACTTTGTGCATAAAACAAAAATACTCATTGTTTTCCCTTTTTAATGAAAAAAGAAATTTCAGCCTTCCATGCATGCACAGAGTACGTCCAGACCAGCGACTTACTCCCAACCGCCAACCACCATCAGTCGTTGAACTCTAGGCCACAACAAACTATTGTGCGCACCGAGAAAAGCATTCACCATAGCCATTTGTCCCTTCAGTCAATCATAACCAAGTATTTACCACATTTCCTTCTCAGAAACCCTATTTTTGTACTGAAACCTCCACCAAATTACTATAAACTCAAGTAATCTAGTACAATTAAGTTGTTTATTAACCTCAAGGCTTCCCCAAGCACCCTTTTATATCTAAAAACCTTGAAAACCCCAACTTTCTTCCTTGAATACACAAGAACCAAGGATGGAAGCTCCTGTCACCCTAAATGTCACGCCAATCACTACTCCCCACAGGGATTTGGACCACCTTCCCTTGGCCGATAGAGATTTTCAAATCAAGGACCTTACTTTTGATGAAAACCCCTTGAAGCTATACTACAAGTATTGGGACAATTATCTGAACAATGCTGATAAAATAAGTCTTTGGGAATCAAACCTACCTAAATATCAATTCCCCACTATCCATATTTTCCCAGATATTGTCCACCAATGCAATGCAAACTACAACCCCAATATGAGAGGTGTAATGTCCCCTGACCAGAAAATTCTTTTCACCATTACAGCTGAGTCTATAAATGAAATGTTGCAATTACAGCCTAGCCAGGACCTCACTCCCCTTTCCATTGTTGATTTACTTGAAAAATATTCAAGGTTGTCTAGTTCCGAAATTAACCAAGTCAGTCAGACTTTCATTGAAGAAAAATACAGATCAAAAGACCCCCCTCATTACATGTCATGTGCCTTTACTGGTCTGGGCAGGGATATTGTCACCACATTTGCTTACATTATGGGTTTTACCACTAGTGAGTATGTAGATGAAATGACCTTTTCCTACATGACTATTTCACCCTTATCCAACCTCTTGCAGCCAAATTTGACTATGCTACATTCATTGCTGATAAAATGCATGACCAATTCATGAGATTAGAGAACGAGAGAGTATTTAAATATTCTACAGTCCTGTATCATCTTTTCCTTTACTACCAAACTAATAAATTCCCTTTCTATGTACAAAATTTTGACACCAGAGGAAACCCTAGGTCAGTCATCTTCTGGACTTCCATTTTTCACTATTCGCATTCTTCTCCCCATCCTTATACACATTTTATTTATCAATTTGTGCATCCAGTAACTACCATGTTGAGAGGAATTCCCCCTCCCAGAATCAGTGATGATATTAAGAGAATTCTTCAATTATCCAAGCATTACAAGGTTGGGGACTGGTACTTATACCAGAACCATACCGAGATCAGAATTTATGGGTGTGAGCTACCTCCCTTTAAACTTCCCAAATACCTCCCAATGCGATTATTTGCCCTCGAGTACTACAGGCAAATGATCAATTTTGATGAAATCCACTTTATGAAGACTAAGAAGAAAGCTCAGCTAAGGATAAAGGATCACCTAGGCCCATTTATTTGCAACACCAGAAAAGCAGGAAAAGAGGCTAAGGAAATCCTTGAGAGATTGAGATTGAAAAAGAGTTTCATTTGGCCTTATGATCCTCATAGCTTCATCCGTGATAGAAGGCAGAAGCATAAACTATCACCCTACATCCATCACAGAATTCCAACAATAGAACAGTATGTAAATCAAAATGAATGGGTGGAGGGAACACTTATAGAACAAGATAGTACACAAGTTGAAGTACAAAATGTTATGAAAGTATTGGAAAGAAGAATTGATATGGATTCCTTTGTACAGGTGCCTGGAGAATCTTCACTTAGACCAACACAGGAGCATAGTGCATCAGGACAACCAGAGACTTCAGGACAGGGAAATGATTCAGGGTCACAGAGCATTTCTGAGCAGTTGACCCAGACTGATACAAACACGGGCAACCCTCCAGTATTGCAGACCCCTCTTAATGAGGAGTGAATTCAAAAAACAAGTAGGAATGAGGCTAGTCCCTCTACAGTGCCATTGGACCAGGTATATGTAAAGAGGCAGAGGTTGAATCCTCTGTCCGAGCAGGAATATGAAGAGACAAGAAGTGACACAGTGCAGACAATCCTAGCAGGGGAGACACCATCCACCTCTCAAACACAGGAACTAAGCAGACAGCCAAGTGTAGATGTGTCATCACTAAAGACAGTTTCAAAGCAGAGCCAGGATTTGAAAGAAAAGTACAAAGTGATTAAGGCTAGGAATGAGAAGCTCAAAGCTCAAACCTATGCCAAATATCTGAAAATGGCTCCTACAAATCAGACAAGGTTGACGTCATCTTTTGACATCAAAGAGGGAAAGATGCAGATGAGCTTTTTGAAGCCAACAGTACAATAGCCAAAGTCCATGGCTGATTATTTAAGAAAAAAAATTGAAGTTCTTGCTAGAGACATCCATCCAATTGATCAGATCGAGCTCCATAAGCAAATGGGTGAGTTGGTCTATTCCACATTGACCAGTAAAGCCATCACTACACATCAGTTGCAGAATTCTCCAAGTAATACTACATCATAGTTACAGTTGGAAAAAGCCTATTCTCAGGCAAAGGACACTAGGATAAAATCATTGGAAGACTTGGTGATTGAGTTGGGACATGATCCCAAAGATGTTAAAGTAGCTGAAAGATTAATAAAGAAAAAGAATGATGACATTGCTGCACTCAAGAAACAACTCAAACTCCCTCCTCTCATACATCCACAAATTGCAGAAGTAATTGAGAAACAAAATGAGGAAGAACTTACGGACTTGGTCTTTAAGTTGAATGAGCAGTTGAAAGAAATAGAGCAAGAACTAGAAAAATATTTGCAGTCCAAACAAGGGGAGCCGACCATCGTTCCTTAGACTGTAATACCCATAATTTCTATAGCAGTGCCATCTACTATTGCAACATCGTTGGCACCCAACATTCCCCTAGCAACAGCTCTGCCAGTAACAACAACAGCAAATACATCAGAAGCAACAGTAACTTCAACAAGGCAAACAGAGGACTTAATAAAGTCCATGGAGGAAATGAAAATCCAAGCAACTGAAATAAAGAAACTAAAAGAAATGGTTACTAGCTTGGAGAACAAGTATGAGCTATCACAGATTAATTATACTGAAGAAGAGAGAAAAAATGGAAGGATGACTGAAAGAATCAAGACATTAGAGAAGGACTTAACATTGGAAAAGCCTTTGAGAGATATTAGAGAGATTTTATGGACCAATATCATTGATTCAATCAATGATATTTGGTCTCCTATCCAGATCATTTTTTAACAAACTGAGTTAGTTAAACTAGCTACAGAGGTTATACAGAAGACCAGGGAAGAATTGGGAGAGAAACCTGAAGAGGCAACCCAATTGATCAACTTCTTGAATAGAAAAAGCAAGCACCAGCTGGAATAATGTGATATCGAGGATCGAACTGGTACTATCCTTGAAATTAAGTAAGTTCTTACTAAAATGAACTTAATGTTTAACCTAGAAAAAAGATGTCAAAGTATTCAAGAGGACATAGATGATTTTATGTTAAAATATGACATTCTAAGGGATAAAGGACTTCCAAGCCCACTGGTCATAAATGACAAGCTGATGACTCATGATGACTACATTGAGAAACTGCACAAACAAGCCAAAAGTCAAGTCATCTCTTCCACAGTGAAAGCACTACCTATAGGAAAAGTGTTGTATGATGGTTTGGAAAATCTTCTCTATATTGAGCATGAAGTTAAGCACCTGTTTATAGTCCAGCCCAATTTTGCAAAATACACTGAAGCTGATGAAGTGTACAAGAAATTGATCAGGATGAAGATATCAAATGAAGAATGGTGGACCAATATGACCGATGTCCTATAATTTACTATGGTAACTCTAAGGTAAATAGAAAATATTTACTGAGGTAAAGTCTGGTGAACTGGTAAAGAGTATCAGGAACAGGTAAAGAGTATCAGTAGGGAAAAGTAAGCAAAGATCTAGCACACAGTTACTAAAGCAACAACAAGAGGCAAATCTGAGTTTCAACCTCTAGCTCATTCATAAATAAAGGGACAGCAACAATCAATTTTCCATCTATCTCTATCTTTTTGTAAAAGATATTTTGTATTCCCTATAATAAATCTCATATGGTTATGATATAATTTCGATGTAATTTTTGTATAAATACTTCTCCATTCGAAGTATTGAAGGTGGATTCTAAAAAATCTCTGTAAATCTATGCTATCAAGCTGAGAAGCTTTTGTACTCGAATTTGGATTTTTCTAGAAAAGGAATGAAAGCTTAGGACATTTCATCAGATTCCTGTGCAGTATAATTACAAATAAGTATTCTATCCTTGTGATTTTATGTGCTTTCTATATGTTTTAATGTTTCATGCATCTTAAATCTAAATGGTAAAATAGTCAAAGTATATCAGAATTATGTTTATTGCTCTCTGCTATCAACAGTCTACCATTTATATGTTTTCTTCTAAACTATCTCGATAAAGGAATTCTTAACTGCTCCACTATTCCTGTAGTTTTTCTCTAATAAGTCCCTGGTATAGGATTCTTAATTGGCCTCTGCTAGTTGACCTATCTTCCTTTCCTCTTTCTAATCCTAACTTGAGGATTCTTGATTGCCCTTTAGTTTTGAGAAGAACTATCATCCATTCAAGCCCCAAAGTTTGTTTTTATTCTGCTATCTTGCCTGTTGAACTCCTTGATTGAGTCCATAGCCCAATGGCCTAAAAGCCTATTTTGCTCGTTTGTTTTAGAACTCCACTACTCTCAAACAAAACAACCTCATTAAACATTAATACTAGCCTAAAATCTTTGCAAACATAGCTAAATCATAAAGAGAGAGCCCTCTCTGGACTTAGGTGGGCTAGCACCTGAGTCTAAAAGTTGGTTTGTAGTTACCTTGGATCCTTTCCTTCTTTTAATAACTTCTAAGGAAAATCTGAGTGATAACATCCACAGTGGGGTGGTCCTTTTAGGTTCCCTGCGAAAAGATACAGGGGTCCTCAGTTTGCATGGCAGTGTCTTCTATCATACCTGGCTCAGTCTGGGTTTCTTTTGGACAAACCACAAGAAACTTTGTTTGAGTCTTGTTGTACCTCCGAGATAATAGTAGGTCAGCTACCAATGCCAGGGCATGTAAAATAATTGTTTTGGGGTTTTGGTTTTAGTTTTGGAAGACCAATGAATGAAGACATATTTAGAATTGAAGTAATTAATCCTTTGGGTTATATTAATATCTCAACAAAGGGCTGCTATAAAACTTTACACAGTGATATAGATCAAAATAGTGGTGAGAAGAAGATAGAAAATAATATGGTTATCACAGTTTCCAGACTGTAAAACAGAACAATCATAAGTAGGAAAACCTTCTGAACTACGTTCCAAAGATTCAAGGCAGTACACTTAAGCTTACACAAGATGTTGATGATTTATTGATTAGAGAGGATTAGCTAAACAGATAGTTCATTAATCCATTCTCTTTATAGATGATCACTTCAGGAGCTTATAGGAATAAATTGAAACACAAGTATTCCTACCTAGATATCTCTATAAGTCATAAGCATATGAATAAAAACATAATGATTGATAAGTGGAAAAACTTACAGGATAACACAAACTGTGTAAAACCAAATTCAAAATCCTCTACTTTGTATTAAGGTTCCAGAAAGACTGAGTACATCAAGTGTCTAGAAAAGCTTCCTTCAAAGGTGGCTTCCAGGTTCAAAGTAGAATTAACAGTCAAGACTTAACAAGCAAAGAACAATGAATCTTGAACTTCGAACCCATAACAACTCGAGAAGAGAGTTATTTATACAATAATGAAACTAAAAAATATCCTAAAACTGATTGATATTTATTCCAGGAAAGGAAAGATCTTCATGCAAGAAGATAGAGGCAACTATTGAACTTCTTCTTATTGTCCCTTTTATTCAGTTTGTGTTGGCTTTGTTGGTTGATATTTTGCCCTTTAAGCTGCTAAATCGTTTCTATCCTTCACACTAGTTGGTTTCTTCATTTGATCTTTCATCTGATACTCTTTAAACTCTATAAATATCCTTTGACCCTACTTAGTAGCCTTTACTGTGTCTTTTTACCTTTACTGTGCATTTTGGATTTTTATTGTGTTTTTCAACAGTAAATCCTTTAAATTTTATGTCACATGGTAAAGTAATTTGATATGATCTTCATATTTATCTTCTAATTATACGCCATATTTTTTCTTTGTAAGCCTGGAACAGGAGTCTTTACCTGCAAAACACAGAAACTGTTAAGAAAAACAAGGTGACAAAGAAGGTTGTCAATGGCTTTATTGAGCTCAAAAGAATATTGGAAGGAGTATAGAGCATATTCGAAAGGTAAAATAATGGCTTTATTGGTCACATTGAATTATTGAGGATTTACTGTGAAAATAGGCGAAACAAAGGAAAAATAGTGATTTTGTCGTTTAAATGGAAAAACAGCTTCCTTTTTGAAATATGGCGCAAAGTGAACAGTGGCTATTTTTTCGTTATGTGGGAGGTGGTTTTGGTTTTCATCGCACCACTTATAAGGCGTGGGTGGCTTTGAGAGGGGTCACCAGATATGGTTTAAAGCCTAACACGTAGCAAGGGAGGATGGTAGAATACCGCTTTTAGGGTGGGTAATGCCCGTATAGAAAGCCAACCTGAAATCGCTTAGGGCCATTGGATTTGAATGCATTAGATCGGACGGTGGTGGAGCGAAGGAGAAGTACGGAGGGGCCCAATGATTAAATATGGCGGTATGGGCTTTATTATGGCTTAAAACTGAGATTAGCGGTTAAATGGTGGTCTAGGCAGACTCTTTGTTTAAATCATAAAAAATGATTTAACAAAGAAATCCTTTGCAAAACACATTATGGCGGACTTGAAAAAATATGAATTCGGGGAGATAATGATATTGGGTCTGGGCTAATCGCATATCGCAATCACAGTTTAGCAAAGGAAAGGCCCATCACAAAGGAATGTGATAGGGGCTGAACGCGACATGGAAATAAATCATGTATGATATGTGATCGGGTCCGAGTCCCCATTGCATATCGGAGATCGCAATGGTGGAGGGTAATGCTTTAGCCGGGACTTGCGATGGAGGCGGATGCGATATGTCAATAGATTATTATATATATAGCGTCGGGTCCGGGTCCATCACGTATCACATATCGCAATCGAAGGAGAGTGCATTCATATGAAAGGCTTGCGATGCAATATTTTATGAAATACATAGTTTTATTATAAAACTTAAGGTTTCGAGTTATTTAATAAAGGGAATTAATAATATACGGGAAAAGGACCTTTTAGGGGTTTAATACTATAGTTAGCGTTAATATGAAAATATGAGTGGAAAGGGGAAATATATGAAATATGAGCGGAAAGGGGAAATACACTAAGTATTATGCTTTTCACGGGTTATTCGCTTTTCGCATATATACATCAATACTCAGGCTAAACAACTTTTGTGGGTTTTTTGGGTAAAAGGGGATTTAACATGGGTTTTTCACTTTTCCTAGGCAAAAAGGGTTTTGACCTTAGGAAAAGGGGTTTTTATGGAAAATGAATGAATATGAATCTATGAAGGTAGGAAGGGGAAATTAGTAAATATAGGGATGAAAGGGGATGAATGGGAAGTTAATTAATTGATTTTGTAGACCTTCATTTGCTTTGTGTAATTGCATCATGGACATAAAAACATGATCAATGTACATTTTGTCCAATCAATAATCAAACTTCTGCAACCTTTCTTCTACTTACCCTTTGCTTATCCTATCATTTTTTCTTCACTTAATGGGTGCATTTAAGCTAGCAAACCCTTTTCCTTTCTTTTTATTTTACAAAAGCAAACTATCTAATTCCAACCTTATAACCTCTAAGGGCTCAGATTAAACTGATGAGCACCTTATTATTCTCTACCTAACTACTGATCTGCCAAGATTAAAAAATTTGGCCATATCTTTATTCTCTAACTATAACATCAAATTTAAAGCATGAAACAGTCAAGATTAAACTATCTGACTATCATGGGTTGTGGCATTTATGACAAGCTGCACACAACCACTATTTTGTAGAAACAATAGTAGTGGCATTTAGACTTGCTCACTTTCAGAGTTTATTTTTTTTATTTTCTTTCTAACCTAACATTTTCTTTTTGACTTGACTTTTTAGGGCATCTAACCTAAAATTTTCTTTGATATGGACAACATCATCAAGATATTTTCAAAAAAAACATTTTATTCACTATTGTTATGTCCATATCCTAACTTAACATTTTTTTTAAATATTCTATCTTAGCAAAACCAAAAAATGCTACAATATTGGCTCCAACTGGGGACTGCTTTCTCTTGTAGAATGCAGAGAACCTGCAAATCCATGTGCCTTCTCCTCGGGCTATGGAGTCCTTGCTGTAAGAAAATCACACTGACATCTTGAAAAGTAAAAGAAAACTGGAGTAAATAGTTGAATTGAGGCTTCTATGATCCATAATAGTTGAAAGAATAACTTCGGCGTAAATCACATGTAGACAGACATTTGTCGACGCGTTTCGAACCAACCAGTGTGGTTCATCGTCAGGACAAGTTGAAGAAACAGATCCAACTTTGCATGCTTAAATAGTCTAAGCAGAGCCTCCAACGACTATCTCGATCAACGGCTAATTTTGACTTAGGGACCGCAGTCAAAAAGTCAAATTGATAATTTAATGGGAGTTAGTTATCATACCTTAAATTATATAAACGAAAAACTTATAGATGTTGTTTACGTTATTAGTTTATTAAAAATTGTAACTAATATGGGAATTAGAAAGACCTAACTTCTATATATATATA
>APFE030215953.1:0-61170 GCA_000404065.3 Pinus taeda
TGGTTTTCGGTCCATGGATTGGATGCTTCGGCATGTATAAATATGTATTGTAAACATTGAAAGGAATATAATGAAAAATCAAGCTGGTAGTCCCGGTTTTGGGATCCAATGGGAAATCTCTGTGTATATGTGTTTTATGTGTTATGCTCTCGCATTTTTATTTTTCCTGTGATTTAGAATTCGTATGCAAGTAATTTTTGTACGGGGTTTAAACCTACACTTCGGGGACTGAAGGAATTAAGCCGGAACACCGGGAAGAAAAGGAACAGACTCAGGCAGACATGGAGGAGATGTATGACTCAGAACAGGACATTCAACCACAGACTAGGAGAAATGGAAGGGGGAAAGGGAGAACTCTAGAGGATATTCGACCAGCAAAGATTGACATCAGAGATAAGAAAACCAGAGGCAGAGAAGAGGACAATTGTATGGGATCACCCTCAAGCGCAACTGGACAGGGAAGCAGGGTAAGGGAAAGCAATGCAGGTGGTACAGGACGAGGAAGGGGTCGCTGAGGAAGAGGAGGACGATGTCAAGCGGGCAATTAGGAACGGAGTAGGCCCCAACCGGCAGGAAGCAAATGCCGTAGGAAGATGATGAAGTGCCATGTTTAGTATGCAGAGAGGGCATACAGTAAGGATACGCATGCAGGTATCAGGAGGGTAATACAAAAATTGGAGGAGGAGGCAACCCAAGAGTAGTCAGAATCTGAAATGGAAGACTGGGAGTATTTGCTGCCAGACTCGGGAAATACTAGAGGATGTATGTCCTTGTACAAACAAGCTCTCCATGTGTATTGGGTAATGAAGTGGCTGTTAGCAAAAGCGAGGAACAGGTGGCTATGGAGATGGCAGAATTGGCCCAAGGCATTCCAAATCTGAAGAAAGAGATGAATAATCTTCAGATAACCCTTCTGATGCAGGATGGCAAGCTTGATGAGATACAACAACAGCTAAATAAGCTTACTCCTGAAGCAAAGGAGGAGAAGAACCAGCCAGGTGCAATGGTAGACTAATTTCTCAAGATATGTTTATTATCTCCCTAGTTAGGAAGCTGAAGAGCATGCTCTTTTTGTTACATCTCATAATGCAGATAGAAAATAGTGATAGTCTCTTTGAATGGATAGTTTATTTAGCATGGATAAGTAAACTCAGTAAATTTTGTTTTTGGATGGCAATTAAAAACTTAGGATGGTCAACAGACCCGGTTTCCCTTTGGGGTGGGTTGAGGCCATTGTATGTCTGTATAGGCTTTAACTCAATTTAATATGAATGGTACCATCTTAGCCCACAAAAAAAAAGAGTACCCGTAGAAACTGAAATTGTGATTGAACAAAACAAATTGCAGCTAGCTAAAATGAACTTGCTGAATGGAAATTTGTAGAGTTGAAAAGGAAAGCAAGGAAATGCAGAACTGAAAGAAAAGAAATGACTAGTCTACTTTTGCCGAAATAAACTATTAGCATAATGTTGCAATAGGAAATAGAAGAAATCAGTAATAAAAAAATACTTTGATGCTTCCTTGGAAATGGTGCCAAAAAGTGGTGAGAGCCAGTATTGCAGGAATAATGCTGCAAATCCTAGGTTACCAACTTTACTTTTATCAATCTGGTAGTTCGTAACAAATTTGGAAGTGTCGGTGCTATATGCACAAGTACTAGTTGTCACTGCAGGTTGTCACTTGGTCAGCCGGCACAAGTTCACTAGGAGCTCAAGCCAAACTCTATAGATTTCAAAAGAAGCTCTATGTGTGATGAAAGGAAAGAAATATTACTCTACAGATGATATTCTAACTGCAGAAAGGAGAAATACTGGAATGTAAAGCAAAACCTAGTAAACCCTAATTAACAAGCTAATTATACTTTTGCCAAAAACACTATTAAAGCCATGAAAGAAATGCCATTACATACTCAAGGAAGTAAACAACATCTAACCATGCTATTTCTAGAAGTAAATAGGCAAAAAACATATTTTTGGATTTTTATGTGTTTTTATGTGAATTTAACATGCATATAATTTATTGTGTGTGAGTGTGGTAGCGAACAGGTGGTGTTAGAGGGCGGTTTTGGAGCTTGGGAGGATGTAGGATGGTGTGTATGGGTCCTAGGAGGTCTTAGGTGGCCTTTTGGAGGGTTTTTCCACACGCATAATTCAAAATAAAGCATACAAGAAAAGCTACAGGAGGACACAGGAAAACTATGGGAGGAAAACAGGGAAACTACAAGAGGCCTACAAGAGGAGGCCGAGCGACTTTTGCTATTTTGAGGGTGCGAGAGTGGGTGGAAAAGGTGGATGAAGGTTGGAATGAGGTGTTAGGGTGCCTAAGGTCTACCATGAATCATCAGGAGAGAGAAAGATGATTGGGTTTGCTCAAGGAGAGAGGAAGAAGTTCTATGAAAAATGAAGGAAATTAGGGAAGAATTGAGGTGAGGTTTGGGAGACCTATAGGGCATGGATTAGATGGAGGGTGTGATTACTGATAAGCTAGCCTATTGCTGGAAGAGTTCTGCTGCAAATAAATTGACAGTCAACGAAGAAAATCAAGAAACCAATGAAATGATTACATCCTAGGAAAAACATAGTTTTGCATTAAAATGGCCTAAACTATGATGTATAGAAGGAAATGCTGGGAAATGTTATAAGAAAGGAAAGCATGCAAAAGGACTATTACAAATCAAGAAGTGAACATGATAAAAAAGATCTAAAGCAAAGCAAAACTGGACTATCAACCTATTAGAGAGCTGCAAACACTAGAAATCCTAAGAATGAGGAAAATCTGTTTTTTTGAGGCAGCAAGGGAGTCTTTGCCTCAAATCATGGTCCCAGAGGGAGGAAGAGAGGCCAAGGAATTGTTTCTAGCCTTTTGAATATTCTATAATCACTACTTAACTTGCTATGGAAGGCACAAATGGAATCAAGCTACTAAATCATAAAAAACAACCTATTCTTAACCATAAAAGAAATACATCTAACAACAAACTAATCTACAAACTGAAGTAAAGCATACAAATACAAGTAAAGAGAATCTTGGCTGCTTAGTTTGGGCCCTAACCCAAGATCTTTAGCCCTCTAAGGTAACTCAGTGATAGCTCAAAAAGGATTCCATCTTCATGATTAAAGAATAGCAAGATTACATAAAACTGTCATAAAATAGTAAGCTCGAAATTTGAGTAGAGTTTACACAAGAAAAAAAAATTGACCCTAGAGAGGCCCTAGGAATCTCTACTTATACATCTGAAGCTACCAACAGCTTCCTTAAAATCAGGGAGGCTTGGCTCCCAAAAATCGAGATAACTATCAATCATCTTCCACTTGCTCGGTTACCTTCTAGTGCATGATTCGGCTACTTGTACTCTGAGCTGAATGAAGGGGAATTCAAAGTGAGGAGCAATAAATGAGGGGGATTCCCTCTCTATAAGTCCTCTCCTCTGTCTACTTCGAGTTATTTATGCATTTTGACCACTAGATCCTTGACTTTGACCTCGAAATCCATTAATAATCTGCATTAAATACATGTTAGACCACATGGAATAATAACTAACTCAACTCACCCTATAAGCATAAATATAATCAGAAAATCATACAATAAGCTAAGAGAATGGTTGATTTGACTAGGTTAGGAGGTAAGATGAGCCCATATAATTACCAATTTATGAGGCTCATCACTTGTTTCGACAACACCAGTGTTAAGAGGACCAAACTGGGTGCTACCTTTTCACATCTTCACGGATGCATCAGACATAGCCATAGGTGCTGTTCTTAGACGAGAGGAATACAAGAAACCTTATGTTATCTATTATATTAGAAAAAGCCTCCCTTCTACCGAATAAATTATATAGTAATAGAAAAAGATTTTTTCATATGTTATACATGCTATCAATAAATTTCGACATTATATAACAGGCTATCCATTTTTCTGTACACTGGTCACTCTTCTATTAGATATTTAACTAATAAAACCATTACTAATTGTCGGGTGACTTGATGGTTACTGTTGTTGCAGGAATTCGATATCACCATTAAGGATTGACCAAGGAAAGAAAATTGTGTGGCAGATTTCTTATCTCAAGTACCTAAGGTAGATGGTAGTCAGTCGATAGATGACCAATTTTCGAACAAACACCTATTCACAGTAATAATAAAAACACTGTGGTATGTTGATGCAGCAAATTACTTGGCAGTAGAGAAATTTCCAACACATCTGTCACCATGAGAAAGGAAATTAATCATACAGCGCAACACACACTTTTTTTGGATAAGAAGTTTTCTTTTCCACACTGGTTCTGATTTTCAAATCCAAAGGTGCTTCAAAGAGGATGAATTTTATGACATTCTAAGGGCTTGCCATGATGAACCCTGTGGAGGACACTTTGCAGACTACTAGACAGGACATAAAGTTCTTCAAATGGGATATTATTGGCCCATAATATTTAAGGATGCAAAACGGTAAATTCAAGCCTGTGATAGTTTTCAACGGATGGGCCATCCTGGCCAAACTAATGAAATTCCCTTACAACCACAAGTGGTGGTGGAACCATTTAAAAGATGGGTGCTAGATTTTATCGGCCCATTCAACCCACCATAAAATCATAAAGTGTACATATTGGTTTGCACGGATTACATAACTAAATGGGTCGAAGTAGTATCTTTTCCAATAGCCACGGAGGAGGCAATGATTAATTTCCTATTCGAACTATTTGTACGATACAGATTACCAATGCAAGTAATAATAGATAGAGGGCCACAAATTACAAGACATAAAATTTCGGCCACTCCTGAGAAATATCATATTAAGCATAGAGTTACTTCTCCATATCACCTTGAGGAAAATGGACAAGTGGAAAGCACTAACAAAGTCTTGGAGGAAATTCTAACCAAAACCATATTCACAAATTATCAAAATTGGGCAGCCAAGGTTCCAAAAGCCCTATGGGCTTATCAGTCAACATGAGAGAACACCACTGGTCACTTTCCAAATCACCTTGTCTTCAACAAACAACCAATTTTTCCAATAGAATTCGAAATAAAACCTCTTAAGGCTGCAAGAGAAATTGGAATAGATTTGACAGAAGCACAAACCCAACACCTACAACAACTTAATGAGTTAGATGAAGCATGTCTATTTGTTGTCGAACACACTAGTATTATACAAAAACAAAGAGATAAATGGCATGATCCATTGATTAAAAAGAAATCATTCCAGAAAATCGATTGGGTGTTGCTATATGATTCCAAGTTTCAGGATTTTCCAAGGAAATTCCAGACAAGGTGGCTTGGGAAATATGAAATCAAAGAAGTCCACAATAATGGTACCATAACTCTAAACACTATCGACGGATTTCATACCTATTTTTTAGTAAATGGACATTGATTATGCCTCTACCACCAACCACTCATGAAGGAGTCTTTCTATCATGATGTAAGTAATGATCCTACTTTCTAGATTATAGTTGATTGGGGTGACAACCTGATAGCTCCATCTCTTTAAAAATATGATTTTCTTTATCATTTTGTATATACTGTATATCTTTTCTTTAGAGTCGATTAAGTTCTTCTTTTGTTTCTCTCTCTCTCTCTCTCTATTTTTGCTTTCCTTGTCCTTTTCCTTATAAGAAAAAGGGGATAAAAGACTTTAAGGCAATTGTTGTTCCCTTTATCACGACTTTTGTTCCCTTTATTGTGATTGTTGTTCCCTTTATCATGACTATTGTTCCCTTTGTTGCTACTGATGTTCCCTTTATCGCAACTACTTTTCCCTTTATCGCGACTATTGTTTCCTTCGGCACAGTTTCCATTCCCTTGCACCAAGATGTCTCTATTTTCCACACAATTGATGACAATATTTAAAAGTGAACTTAAAAATAATTGATCTTTACTCTATCATGGTGTCAAGAATAATGTCTTATCTAACATCCTATGAAGAACATTTTTTTCCCCTGGCACATCCTATCAATTTAAATATTTTTTTTATATTTAGAGTTTTCTGAAATAATCATAAACGGTTCATCATCTACCACTACCATAGTAGTTTTATCTTTTGTGTACATATTTAAATGGTGATTTTTTTTTAACACAAGAAAGGACTGATACATATTTCATTTGGCATCTTCTTTCTTCCTTCCACCATACTTAAACTCTTAAGGAGATGATGAGCCAACCTTGATGACAAACATATCAGTTTTCAAAAACATGACACTTAAAGTTAGATATTATCAAAGGATAAGGGGTCTCATCACGAGTCAGACTACCATGATCGCATGACAATAACATAAGTGGCATTCCCATTATAGCCATGAAACCAAGGTAATGGTGTTTGACACTAGTGTCAAAAGGACAAGAGGTCTCATCATGAGTCAGCTTGTTCACTTTGTTATGATCCAGTGAGTGACATTGTTGTTATCTTGTCACCATGCTAGAACAATGACCTTTTGAGAAAAATCATTTAAAATAATAATATGATCTATCATTCATAGGACATTGGCTCATCTACAGGTTAAAAAGGAAATCTTGTTGAGGCTATGGATGCCTACTAGCAAAAGTGGCTCTGCTTGTGGCATTGAAATATATCTTGAATTGCCTTATCATGATTATGTCATTAGTCATCCTTTTTCTTGATAAAGAGATCACCATCATCAATATCTAGACTTATATTTTCTGAAAACAACTAAAGATGGTATGTTAACTATGACATGAACAAATTCTAAACTTTCGGACCTCCGTAATATTCATTTTACTTATAAAGGAATGTCGCCTGATATATGCTTTTATGATCTTGAAAGGTTATTTATTAAGGCAATATTTTTACACATGATATATCATTATAATCATGAATTTTAGAAAAGTTCCTAATGATTACTGTACATCAACAATCCACACATTTATGGCAGTTAATTAATTCTTCCATCTGGCTATGCCCGATTTGAGCATTCTTCTTCGCGATAATCACTGCTTTCGTGTGAACATTTAATTTCCATAACTTTTCTGGTCATGGTTGATCTATCCTATTGGGAGGGGTAAGGCATAACACATGCATTGCGTGACTAAGAAAAATTAACAAATATGGCAAGTTGCATCACATAAAAGCACATTGGACAGTGTTACTCTGCCATATTGCTCATTCTATTAGAAGAATTTTGAATTGAAACAACTTTGCATACAGTTTATTTGCAACAATCTCTTCCAAACCAGCAATAATGGGGGGTAAATCCATCTAAAAGGAGCATGTTACACTATGGGTGACTGAGCAAGCCCAAATAATCTTATAGAGGGTGGGTTGGCTAGAATATTTCACCCGATTGCAGGGATTTGATAACACAGTGGCTTTAGATTTTTGACATAATTTGTGTAATGAAGTCACAATAGTTAAAGGTAAGTAGATGCCAGTCAATGAAATGATCATGGCAGAAGTTACAGGTCTCTCCACATAAGGAGAGAAATGGTTAGACAAGCATACCAGACTCCAAAGTGTGATGGAAATGTTTACAGACGCTGGTGAAGAATTGGTCCACAAAGGAAAAGGATTCCACCTCGCTTCATTTGGAGAACCATGGCCAGAGCTTGCAGACATAATCCAGAGGTACATTACATGTGATGATCACCATGATGTGGTAAGACCATGCGATCTCAAACTATTGGTAGCTTTAAAACAAAAAATAGTCTTAAACATACCTTTCTTTCTGAATTTCCTTTTACATGAAGCTACTAGTAGATTGGGTAGAGCCAAGGGCCTGAGTGCTATAGCCAATCACCACTTTTTAATCAAATTTATGGTTAGTAGGGAATTGGAATTATCACAATTAAGCTAGGACCATATTTTGGGATCTAACGACCTGCCATCTATGGAAGAAATGTGTGAGGAAGAAAATACTCAGCCTGATATGGAAAACATTCAGCTAGACACAGAAAATTCTCCCCTTGAACTAGTAAATATTCAACCAAGAGAGGAAAGTGATAGTCAAACCCAATTTTTGCGATATTTAACTAGAGCTAAGAAGAGGGTATCCTCTATCCTAGTTTCTTTGCAAGCTAAGCATAGAAGGTATGAAATACTGGCCAGGGCAAAGAAGCCTATAGGGTCTGTTGAGCATGCATCAGAGAATGAATTCTCTCAAGAATCCCCTATGGAGTAGTAGGTTAACTCACCCTAAATTTTTGAAGAGGAAATAGCCCAGGTCTCAGAAAATATGGGAACCGTCTTTTCTTCTGAAGGGAATGAAGTCTGTTTTGAGAATCCATCTGAACCAGTTGCTAATTTTGCGACCTCTACCCCTAATTCTGATAATATTGAGATATTGCCATCTTCAATAAGCATGCATAGCTAGGAACATTTAGAAAAATTAGCCGAAACTATGAAAGAACTAGACTTTTCTAGAGAAGGGACCATTCCATTGACCCCTGATAATCAAAATTCTAAAGATAACTCAATTGCTACAATTTTGATTGATGAAAATTCTGAAAAATTTGAAGTACCTCCTGTTAATGAAAATGTCACTATTTCTCCATCTTTATCTACAACACCGATTTTAGAACCTACTGAAGGTTTGAAAGAAAGGAATAGGCAGAGAATCAAGCTATTAAAGCAAGAAAATAAAGAACTGAGAAAAAGGATGGAACAACTCATAAAATGGCTTAGAAACTTTAGAGGATGTTGTAGGAAGAAAATACAAACCGTGGAAATTGGAGTCCAAAGTGGCAATTTCTTGAATCATGCAAAAACTTAGACTGAGGGAAATCCCATTAATCATGTAGAAACTCAGATTGAGGGAACTCCCATTAATCATGCAGAAACTCATACTGAACGAATTCCTATCAACCATGTAGAAATTCTAGCTGAGGATATTCCCACTAATTATGTGGAAATTCAAATAGATATCAACCTTTTTGTGGTTACATTGGAAGTAGCAAGCCATACATACCTATTGATGACTATTAATAGGGCTACACAAACTGAAGTGGTGCTTCCCTCTTCTCACTTGATCAAGGATACCACTATCCAAGTATTAAACAAGGAATTGGAAAGGCATAAACAATTTTTGTCACAATATCGGGAGCAAGTAATACGTAGGGAAGAACACCAAGAGTTGCTACAAAAGTACAAATCACTGGTCATTACTGAAGATGAAACCCATGCCAAACTTAGAATGGAGAAAAAGAAAACAGATAAATTATGAGGGCAACTCCAAAAAGATTTGGAAAAAACCAAGGAAATATGCTCTGTGTACTCTAATGCATTGTCTTGTAGATCTCCAGCTAAAAACTATGCCCAATTTTTACTTGAACAATATTTATTGCTAAAAGTACAAACCATATAGTTTGGCCAACCTTTTGAGTTCACTACTGTTTCTGATTTTATTAAGTGTTTTCAAGAGAAGTATAATTTAAGGTATTTCTTATGTGAACTTTACATGCATAACTTTTTTCTGGAAGAATAGAGGAATGAGAACCCTAGTCCTTTTATTGGGGATGTACAATTCCAAGCTTTCATATCCTTTGCTAGGAATCAAATCAAATTATATAAGGCTTATAGCATATTCCAAATAAGATAGAATGGTTTAGACCTTTGGGTTAGAGGAGAAGCTAACAGTTCACTGCGAACTTTTATAAAGCATAAAAGGTTCATGGAACGACCCGGGGTTGTTTTTGCTTTAGCCCCCACTTATAAAGATGTTCTTATAGCAGGTTTTGAGTATTTAAAAGAAATTAAAGATGAGGTCCTGTGGGAAGCACAACACCGATGGAAGGCATCTCCTAATGAGTTTAAAAACAAAGAGCCTTTTAATTACATAAATTTTTAGGTAGCAGCCAATCAGATGCAACATTATAGTTGTATGGTTATGTCTGAAGGATCCACTTGGATTGGGTGTCGGTATAGATGCCCTATTATTTGGTATCCCCTATATGGTTACAATGTTGAATATGAACTTTCTAAAATAGGAGAAAATAAATATTTCAAGGTTCTTCAAAACAAGAATGGATTTCAGAAGTATGGTGAACATTCTTACCCATTTTATTCGTTGACCTTGCTACATGTTAATCATCTTTTTTCATGAGGACATGCAATAAGGTAATATGTGGGGAATGTTGGGCCATGAAAATGGTATAATTCTTCTCCCTATTTCCTTAAATAAACATTATGTTTTTAAGTAGTTTTCCCTTAATGTGTAATGATTTAAGGGAAAAAGGATAATGAGAGTTGAAGAAAGTCTAGTTAGTTTGAGTCTTGTAGATATCGAAAAGGTTATAATTTGAGTAAACTGTTATACAGATTAGTCCAATTGAATTATTATTGTTCCCACGAGATATTGGAGCAAGATTTTGGAATATTTGATGCCTTATTTGCGGAAAATTATAGCTCGATACTTGAGCGTGATCGAAGAATGAAGTCAAAGGAAATTGATCATTGCTATTCAAGGATCTTATGGTTAAAAGAGAAGTCTTGAGAATCTGTTGATTCTCAGGATAGCTCCATATTCAGTTTTTAATGTAACATATAAGACATCAAGTGTAAAGACAGAGGAGATTTTTTTATTATTACTTTTTCACTGTATATTTCCTACAACAATATGAGTTTGAGCTTTCTCAAGGTCATTGTGTAAAAATATTTGAAGTTAATGAATTTGTGCAAGATCTTACATTAGTCATTGGTATCAAATTTATCTAAGACAATACTTCTAGAGACCGTGGTCCCAGTCACTGGAGGTTCTACTGTCTGTTATGTATTATTATTAGTTAGTTACTTTTCCACATTCGCATTAGTTGTGTTTCTATTCACTTTCCTTTTCTTTCATGGTATATAGTCGATTCAATTGTGTATTATGCAGTTCAATTATGCATCTCTTGAAATTTCTGATTGGATTGCATTACGTGAATGTAAGGTTTTGTAGAAATTCCCACTATAGATCAATAGGTTATGCAATATACTAAAGCAAAATACAAGATCTACTTCTACAATAAACTTGTAGAAGCTTAATCAAATATGAGCAAGATCAAATAGAACACATATAACTGAGAATGAGAAATCAATCACACGTGAACATAGAAGAATACTCTGGGGAAAGCCTCAACTAAAAACCTTGATCTCTGTATTATCATACAAGTGGGAAAATGTTTAGATTACACAAATAATCAACTCACAAGCTATATTGCTCTTAGTACAATCAAACAATACAACTCACAGGCTGAATAGATGCAAGATATGCACTCCCTTAGCCCTCCAAGCCTCCTATTTTCTTGTGTAGTTTTCCTTGGGGTCGATGCTGCCACCTATGTGCATTGGACTCATCACACACTCACCATACCCAAAAGTAACTGCACAATCTCCAAGGAATGAATTCCTTCTACATGCAAGAGATATCCTCCATGGAATATTCCTGCAACTAATAGTACACTGTCCCATCATTTGATCTCAACTGGGTCTCTGTCTAAACTGACATGCATGAGTTATTTATGAGAGAATATTCATTTATCTAAAGTGTAGCAATTACATGCATGCATGCATTAACTAATTGAACTCACAATTAGTTCAACAAACTATTTGAACTAATCTAACTTAACTCTGTTAACTAAGCTAACTAATTACAACTCATCCTTATCTCTTTAACTAAGGGATAAATTCCTCAATCAATGGGATAATTATTGCACGTCCTCACATAGACTTCATGTTTGAATTTCTCCAACTAATTAACTCAAGATGAATTAATTAATTATGAATCAAACAACCGCTAAGAACAAATTCGAATTTTACTTCTCTATTTTAGTTCAGGGACTAAATAAAATAGGAAGGTATCCCGAAATGCTATTTATGACAGTGCTATTTTTAGCACTTCTACATTTAGCATTTCTTGTTGCTATTTTCAACAGGTTTGAGCTTGTGAATTCAGCAAGTTATCTTTAAGAAGTAAGACTTTTAAGAATTCATGTGATTTACTATTCTTCCTTATGCATAGGATTTGTTGAAGGATAGATAGAATGGTTGATGAATTAAAATAGTCTTCGTTCATAAGATTATAATTGTAGGATTAATTATTTGTTGTCATCATTTGTCCATGCAATAATTGAATTAGGATAATGTTTAATGTAACTTTTCTATAGCAATCATTTTACACTCTTTCATAATCTAAGAATATATTCTTGCATATATTGTGTCAATTACCCTGAAATAAGAGACGAATCCCAGGTTGATAAGATAAATGAAGGTAGGATTAATTTGATTTTAAAGAGTCATCTTAGTGCGCAACATCTGCTCCACTACATGTGGTTGCTCCACAACCTCCCGAAGATCATCCTAATGCTCCTCCTTTGGATCTAGAAGCTTTTTGACCTAGTGGGATACTCATTTCACATTCCATATAGAACCTCACATCCTTCTCCTCATCAAACTTGACATCTCTCCTCACAACTGTCATCTTTAGTGAAGGAAAATACACTTGGTAATTGTGTGGAGTTTCAATGTATCCTACAAAACTCCCAAATATATTGTAGCTTTAAGTTTCTTCCTTGAATCCTTTGATAAATGACAATAAAATTAATCTCGAAAAATTATGAAGTGAGACACATTAGGATTTCTCCTAGAGAAAACTTCCTCCAGTGTGATCATACCAAGTATTCTATGAGGAATTTTTTTCTGCAAGTAGACTACAGTGTTGCATGCTTCCACCCATATATTCAAAGGTAGACCCTAATCATGTAACATGGCCCTTGCTTCTCCCACTATGCTCATGTTCTTCCTTTCATCTACCCTATTCTCCTATGATTTATGGGGTGCTATTAGTTCCCTTTGAATACCTTCTTTCGCACAGAAATCCTTGAAGTCATGTGAAAAACATTCACCTCCATTATCGCTCCTGAGAGCCTTCACCTTCTTCCCAATATCCTTCTCAACCAATGCCTTGAATTCAAAAATTTTTGAGGAAACTTCATTCTTCTTCTGCATGAAGAAGATCCAACATTTTGTCGACAAATCATCAATAAAAATAACATAGTACTTATGTTTTGTTGTGGAGGCTCTAGAAAAGGGTCCACAAACATTAGAGTGGGCTCGCTCCAAGATTGCATCTACTCTCTTAGCTTGACCATTGAATGTGTATTTGACATATTTCCCCAATGTGCATCCCTTGCAAACATCTCGTTGGTCAAGGGAGCCTTTAGGGAGACCAGTGGTAATTTGTTGCATGATTTTTAAGTCACCATGGTGTAGATGACCCAATCTCCTGTGCGAGATTTCTCTAACATCTTGACTCTACACTTTTTTATCGTTATTTCTTAATGCAGTGCAATCTACCACCTCAATTTTGTATAGCTTCTTCATACACACCTTGATCTGCTTCAATTTCCTGGTAGCTATGTGTCTTAGAAAGGATTCCCCTTTACTTAAAAAAGCATCATAGCCACGATCCTCCAATACTTCTAGAAAGATCATGTTCTTCTTCAGCCTGGGTACAAACATAACATCTTTAAGGTGATGAGAAGAGGATTTCTCCCTCTCAAAGGTGATAGTACCAATTCCTATAGCACCGTACCTTCCATCATCCCCCATTTTGATATGCATCTAGGGATCCTTCTCCTCTAGGCTATTGAAAAATTCCTTGCACCTTGTCATATGGAATGAGGCACCGAAATCACGGTACCAGACACTCCCCATAATAGTGTTGGCCATGCATGCTATCAAGGTGAAGTCTAATTCGAATTGTGAAGATAGTGCTTCACCTTCTACTCCTCTTCATGGCATCCTGGTAAAAATCTTGTGTGGACATTTTGTTGCATAATTCCCGTATTTGTGGAAGTGGAAGCATTTTATCTTACTCAAGTCTTTCTTCTTGCCATTATTTTGTTTAGATAAGGTTTTATCTGGGTCTTCTTCCCCTTTCCAACCAAGGAAAATTATGTTCATCCTCAACTTTAGATGATGTTCCATCTCTGTTATTTCTCCTAAACTCTTCTTAAACCAAATTGAACCACAACCTTTCCCAATTCGGTAATTTTCCCCTTCCATTCACAAAGTCCTAATAGTTGTGCCAAGATTTTGGAAGGCATAGAAGAGTTATGCTCAACAAGTCATCTTCTGCAACATTCAACCCAACCCCTCCAAGCTCATCATGGAATTGTGTAAATCTAGAGAGATAATGAGGAATAATATCATTCTTCAACACTCTTATGTTTGAAAGTTTGTCTCTTAGAGCCAATTTTTTATGGTCACTATTATTTTTGAACAACTCAGTTAATGTCTTCCACATAGAAAATGGTGTCTCTTTGCCATGGATATTTGAGACCACATGTTGTCTCACACCTTCCAAAATAATTCTTCTTGCCTTTGCAACGTCCTTCTTCCATTGGGCTAACTATTGTGCATACAACTGTGGAGGTTTTGTAATATCATTTTTCACATTTCTAACACACCATTTTCATCAAGCACTGCTTCCATTCAATCCTTCCTGACTGTGAAATTTGGGCTATCCTGAAGGGTATACTCCAATCATAGTCTATTGAAAGACATTCTCCTGATCCTGAAGAAAAGATTGTTACACTAAAGATGCCGAATAGAAATTCCTCAGAGACAATTTTGAAATAATGGTTCTAATGCAATTTTAGGGATCTGATACCATGTAGAAATTTTATAGAAATTACGACTGCTCAAGGTTTCAACTTGAAAACAAGAGACACAATTCTACTCTACTAATTTGTAGAATTGAAATCACAATTTAGAACAACATGCATATACATGCAACAAGAAAAACCATAAATACACAATAATTTCTAAGGGAAAACAACTTGGAAAAACTCCTCAAGTCTCTTTGCATTAATTAGTTGATAGAAACTATTACAATTGCTAGCTCCATCTCTAAGCTCAACCTGCAAAACAATACTTGTTCTCTCTGCTCAATAAGAATCTTTGGCCAACACTTCGTTAATAATATTCTCACCAAGCCTCTTATTTCCTTGCACAAATCCTGAGGAAATTAGCCCTTAAAATATAGGAATTCCCTCAAATTGATTGTGCATTTCCCAAGGATTCATCTTCTGACTCATGCAACACCTACACACTCAAAACTATTCTACAATTGATGTTATACTACCTTGTTATCTCCACTTCAACTGAGGAATTCAAATTCCTTACATGCATTAGCTATTTTTGGATGATTGATTAGTTAACTGACAAATCTATAAGTTAGATTGTTGTCCCACAACACAACTAACCTTCAACTGACTCTATCAATAATTAGATGTCAGTTAATTGAATACAACTAAAAATAATTGACTTGTATTATTAAAATTTAGCAATCACACATCCATAATTGAACTCCAAACTCTGTAACTCGAATTTTCTTAGCTAATTGAGTGAAAAGAGCCATGTAACACAAGTTAACTACCTCCAAATTGTCCTGCTGATGTGGAAATTCAATTTACTCAATTTGACTAAGGTTAAAGTCAAATTGAGCCTTTCTTGCTACATTTTTTAACATAGTAAATGAAATAGTTCATTAATGGCAGTATGTATTATGCCAACATATACTACAAACATATCAAGAATAGTCTTACTATAGTCATGATACATGCATGAAGAAGTGTTGTCTTGAGTAGCTTCTGATTATCAATGAAAGGTTCCGGATACATTGTTACATAGGTGAAACATGAAGCCAACACTTACTTCTCCAAAGAATGATTTTCATCCTATGCACTACAAGAGAAGCCAAGGAAAAAATCTAAGAATAGAAGCCCTTTACTTGAGTTACAAGGAACTATTTATAATAAATGACAATGACCTTTTAGTTTCCTCATGAATTTTCAACTTCTATGACCTATGGGCTTCCATATAACCTTTCACATTCTATATGTGACCTTTTACATTCCATATGTGTCTTTTCACATTCTACATGTATCTCTTGGACTCCATTAAATTAAACGTATTACAAAATACAAAATACATATAGGACAAACATAGAATTACATTTTCATTAATCAAATATTGTTTGCAAGAGGTTTGAGAATTCCTTTCATTTATTTTCCTGCAAAAGTATTTTCTTTCATATTCTAGCACTAGAATATCTTTGGTGTAAATTTCCAAGTGATATTTCGTTTTTTGATTCTACAAGATTGCAATTAAGGAAGTAGGAACAGAGTTTGTAAAATTTCCTATCATTTCTTGCATTTCCTCTGCTTCGCCTCTAAGTTTACGAAAACCCAGGTTGACAATTAAGTGTTGAAGGAGTCTGCCTGACCACAATTCCTGCACCGAACATTTTGGTGTTGTTACCGGGGAGGCGATTTGAATTGGTAAGAACTTTCCATTTTCTGCAATAAGGGTATGTTTGCTATTATTTTTTCTATAGTATGCTTCTGTTGTTTTGAGGATTTTATGAGTGCTGACTTTTTTCATTGCAAAAATTAACAGATTCTTTTTCTTTATAAGAATTTGAATTTTTGTTTTTTGGATTTGATTTTTTAAAATGACTGCCTAAGAAAGGTAGCGGTCTAAAGCCCAATAATGGCCAAAAAAATACTAAATATCTAAAAAATCTTCTCATATTGGACCTTCTTTTGTAGGTAGAAAGTCCAAACAAACTCAGACTCATCATGCCAGAATAGTCCACTTGGATTTTGGACATAGTGATTTAGGTGTGCACAACTCGGCAAGGGGAAGGAGGCTAAAGGTGATCGGAAAGTTCAATTCAGCATTAGTCAACCTTCACTTTCTAGAAGTGTTTCAATTGGAGGCACAATAATGGCTGATCATGAAGACCATGCAAAGGGAACAGGTGAGAACCAGGTACATGAATAGTTGTGCACTTTTGGATCTCCAATAGTGAACTCGGAAGAGAATGTACAAATAAGAATATTTCACCTTCTTCTTTTCCACACTTTCATGGTAATGTGCACAAAGACCCAAATTCATTTCTTTTCGAATTTTGACATATTGTGTTAGAGTTATGATTATTCTTCTGATGACCATAAATTAAAGTTGTTTCCTGCAACTCTCAAGGATTTAGCCTTGCACTGGTTCATGGGACTAGGAGGAAACATTGTAAGTTCTTGGGACCAAATGGAGAGAGTATTTTTTAATAAATATCAAGAATATTGTAAAACTAGAGAAATGCAGGACTAGATCTTCATTATTCTACAAGGTCATGATGAGACATTGGAGGATTACTTAGAGAGACTTTTGTATATAATCCAAAGGTCCAAACACAAATTTGATTTAAGTACTATTCAAACCTTGTTCCTACAAGGACTTACTGAGGATTCTAGAAATAATCTGAATTTTTTAGGACAAGGATATATTACTCAGAAGACTTTTGAACAAATTTGTGACTTGCGTAGGAAGTTCTCCAGAAATCAATGTAGATCCACTAGAGGAGGTCGAAGAAAAACTAACAAACTCGGATCTACAGATCCTATGATCATTGGCTTGGAGACTAAAATGGAAAACATGAAAATTGAAAAAATGAATATTGTTAGTAAATAAAAAGACTCTTTGAAATTTCAACAAAAATTAGAAAAAGAACAAGAGTCATTATCTATTTTTTGTCCAAAGTGTAGAAAAAAGCATCCTTTACGAAAATGTCCAGTTGGTATTAAAGGTGCTAATAAATGTGTGATTTGTGTAGAGAACCATGCCATCGAGGAGTGCCCCTCCATATTGGGATTAAAATTTTTACTTGAAGGAGATCATTTGAAACCTGACCCATTACATGCCATGGGTGCATGAAGAAACTAGCCACAGGTAAGTGCAGTTATGGCTCCTAAACCACATTTTTATGGCTATAATGCACCTCCATATTCCTATAATAATAATAATAATAATCACTCTCAACATTGGCAGCATGGGAATCACTTTCATCATGGATATTCCTCTCAATCTTGGCAACAAGGATGGAGAGGGCCAAACCATTCATACCATTCCTATCCTACTCAGATGCCATCATATCCTCCTTCCTATGCACCACACCATATTTCAGAACAATATTTTCGCTCTCTACCTCAGCAAAGTCAATCATTGCCACCATTGCCTTTTCCACCACCATTCAGACCACCTCAACTACCTGCTCAACCAGTACCAAATTTCTAATAATAAGGTAGTACAAATGATTCATTCGACTAGACTATCCCCTATTCCTACCTATCGAACCCTATCAGTTGGGATAAATAAGCTTCAATTGAGATTAGGAAGTGCAGTTAAACCAGAAAAACAAAAACAGTCCATGATGATTATAGAGGAGAAAAATGAGGAGGTAACTCCTGATCATTCAAAAAACAATATCACCCTTTAGCCCATTGCCACACTTTCAGATTCACCATCTTCTTCAAACTAGCCCATATCTAGAGTAGTTGGTCATGAAGAAGAGTGACCCTAACTCCACTTTAGCTTCTGAATTAAGGAATACTTGTATAAAGGTTCCTTTACTTCAGGTTATCCAAGAAATTCCCTTCTGTACAAATATCATTCAGGAAATATCTTAAAAATCCATGGAGGAAGAGAGTAGAACCTCAGACCATTTAGTTTGTTGTTTGAGCAGCTGAGTTAATGACAGGATATGTATCGATGGAGAAATATACAGATCCTGGAAATCCAGTTGTTTCTGTCTAGATAGGTGATATACTTGCCTCTAATGTATTAATAGACATGGGGGAGACCATCAATGTGATGACCAGGAAAACTATGGAACAAATTGGGTTGGGTCATATTTGTCTTACACCCACCGTACTTGAACTTGTAGTATTGGAGTATTGGACGATGTGGTTGTCTCTATATATTCATGGGAATACCTCATGGATTTCATTGTGCTTTAGCCAAAGAATCTAGTGGGAGGACATCCTTTGATTCTGGGACAACCATGGCTTGCCATGGCTAATGCTTATATTGGATGTCACTCCGATGATATGTACATTTCACATGGAGACTCTAGGAAAAATGTCACCTTATACCCACCTGCTATATCTATTTGGGGACTCAAGGATACCTTATGGATATATTATGACAGTAGTGATGAGGAGACCCGACCTATTTCTTCGATTAAACATCATACTGAGTCTCACAGGATGGTGAATTGCAGTATTTCTTGAACAATGTAGACACTATGCCTAGTTTTGATACAATTCACTAGATCTTTAGTATGGATTTTCAAGGAAACTCTGATTCCCAACCTTCCTTATCCAATACTATGGCATCATATTCCTATACTCTTGAGCCTCACACCACTCTTGTTGAAATTAGTCAAGGCAAATCTTTACACATTAGTTCAGACCTGGATTCATCTCTCAAGAGCATCTTGTTACCTTGTTGCAAGATCATTTGGATTCATTCGCTTGGATTTATGAAGACATGAAAGGAATTCCTCTTGAAACTTGTACTCATCATATCTATATCTAGGAAGGAGCCCAACCTGTCTAACAACCCCAGAGATGAATGAATCCCACACTAAGAGATATTATTAAGGAAGAATTACAAAAACTCTTAGATGCTAATTTCATCTACCCTAATTCTGATAGCCAGTAGGTCTCTCCATTAGTGATAGTCCCTAAGAAAGATGGGAGATGGTGTATTTTCATCGACTATCGATAATTAAACAAAGCCACTCTCAAGGATTACTTTCCCCTTCCTTTCATCGATCAGGTGTTAGATACCCTTGCCGTAAAAAGTACTTCTCATTTTTAGATTTCTTTAGTGGGTATAACCAAATCTAGATCTCACCCTTAGATTAAGACAAAACCACCTTTACATTCCCTTAGGGTACATTTTCCTACGAAATGCTTCCTTTCGGGTTGTATAATGCACCTAATACCTTTCAAAGGACTATGGGGATATTTTTGCTAATATTGAATGTGTTGAGAATTATATGGATGGTTTTTCTGTGTTTGGTAACTCATTTGATGAAGCTCTTAAAATTTTAGAAAAAGTGCTTTTATGTTGCCAAGAGGCCCATCTTGCTTTGAGTTATAAGAAATGTAGATTAATGTGCAAAGCAGGAGTGGTTCTTGGTCATTTGATCTCTGACAAAGGTATTCAAGTAGACCCCACTAAAATTGAAGTCATTATTTGTTTTCATGCACCCAAAACTCAAAAGGAAGTGAGAGGTTTTCTAAGACATGTTGGTTATTACCGAAGATTCATTCAAATTTTTTCAAAGATTTCTACCCCCCTTTTTCGATTACTAGCTAAGGATAGTGAATTCATTGGGTTGAAAGCTTGCCAAAAGTCATTTCAAGCATTAAAGGAAAAGTTAGTGCGGGCACCAGTTTTGAGAGGACAAAACTAGTCCCTGCCATTTCATATTTCCTCCGATGCTTCAGACACTACTATTGGCACAGCCTTAGGACAAGAGGAGAATAAATAATCCTATGTTATTTACTACATTAGTAAAAATTTGTCACCCACTGAATTTAACTATATAGTGATTGAAAAATAATTTTTATCCATTAGTTTTTCTATTAATAAATTCAGACATTACATTATAGGATATGAAGTTTGTGTGCATACTGATCATTCTGCTATAAGATATTTAATGAATAAACCTTTAACTAGTGGTAGAGTGACTAGGTGGTTGCTTCTATTACACGAACTCAATGTTAAAATTATTGATAGACTAGGAAAGTCTAATGTTGTAGCTGATATTCTTTCCAGATTAAAAAATCCTTGCGAAGCAATTCCTGTTGATGATGATTTCCTTGACGAGCATCTCTTTTCTATGTCAGCAAAATCTCCATGGTTTGCTGACATAGACAACTATTTAGTCACTGAAAATACACTACCTCACTTATTCGCTCCTGAAAAGTGGAATATTATTCAAAAAAGTGCTTCATATTCTTGGATACAGGGAGACCTCTTTTACACTAGACCAGATTTTGTTATTCCTAGATGTGTAAGGGAGGAAGAAATGTTTGATATTTTAATATCTTCCCATGATGAACCTTGCAGTGGCCACTTTGTTGACAAACGAACTACATATAATATTTTATGCACTAGCTATTTTTGGCCTTCTTTGTTTGAGGATGCCAAACAATATGTTAGGCATTGTGATATTTGTCAACGAACGGGTCAACCTGTTCAAGCCAATGAAATACCTTGATGTCCTCAAATCGTGATTGAGCCCTTTGAAAAATGGGTTATTGATTTTGTATGACCCATAAATCCCAGATCTTTAAATAAAAAGCATATCTTGGTTTGTACTGATTTTGTTACTAAATGGGTAGAGGCTAAAGCTGTTTCTTTTGCCATTGAAAAAGTTGTTTTGATTTTTTGTTTAATGAATTTGTCACTAGATTTGGTGTTCCTAGAGAAATTGTTTCTGACAATGGACCGCAGTTTGTTTCTAACTTGGTACAGGAAGTCATGAATCAATATAAGATTCGGCACAGGAAATCTACATCATACCACCTGCAAGAAAATGGTCAGGTGCAATCCACAAATAAGGTGATCGAATCCATCCTCACCAAAACAGTAAAAATGCGTAGGAAGGATTGGGTTACTTAGTTGCCTGAAGCCTTATGGTCTTATCAAACGACTTAGAGGAACAACACGCGGCATACACCATATGAGTTGGTGTATATAAAAAAAAATCCTTTTGTCGATTGAATTTCAGGTAAATACTTTCAGGATTGCAGTTTAGTTGCGTCTAGATATCTTGGAGGCACAGTAACAACATCTATTACAACTAAATGAGTTGGATGAATTTCGAAGGGATGATGTTCAATAGAATATTTTAGTGCAACAACAATGCAAGAAGTGGCATGACAAATTTATCAGGAAGAAATAGTTCCAACCAAGTGATTGGGTACTTCTCTATGACTCTATATTTAAACATTTTAAAGGGAAGTTCCATACTCATTGGATGGGACTATATGAGGTGATTCAAGTCTTCTATAATGGGGCTATAGAAGTCAAAACCATCGATGGCCAAGATTTAGTTTTCCTTGTGAAAGGGCATAGGCTTAAAGTATTTTTTTAGCCCATCACAAAGGAATACTTCATGCAGAAAGTACAACAACATTCTGAACTTCAGTTAGTGGGTGGCTATGCCAGCCTATTGTATTCCGACTTCTTCTCTCTTGAAATGAAATTTAAGAAAAATACAAAAGAATTATATAAATAATTAAAAGGAAAAAAAATAGAAAAGAAAAAGAAAAAGAATTTTTTCTGTGATTGTGAAAATCAGTTCTACTAACATGATTACAGAAGGATCAACCTTAAAACTAGCTTGCTGGTAGGAAGACTAGTTCTAATAAAATGGGAATGTTGCTTGACCTTTATATTTGTTAACAGTCACCAAGAAGAAGCAGGTTCAAGTATTGGAACCAGGCTCTTATCCAAGTTTGGGATAACTCGCTTGAAAATTCTTATTCAGGCAACACTAAATTCCCGTTGCATTTAGTTTATGGATCAACACTAATGCATATGTCAGGTGAAATTCTGCCTTTCTTCTATTCCCATTTTCGAAGAAATAATCCCCTTATTTTCTTCTTTTTATCCCAAGAAGTTTAACATCCCCTTCTGCAAATAAGTTTCCCTATTCGATTTCGTATTTCCCTCTTTCCCCTTGAAAATTTTTCCCCAAAACCCCTTTTTTGATTTATCCCTCTTGGTGGTTTCACTCTTGAATTCCCTGTCATAATTTCCTTCCCATTCTAAAAATTTACCCTTTTCCCACTTCTTTTTTCCCCTCATGGATTGATTGCAAGATCTGATGTGAACTCACACATCAAATCGAAAGGAATATGTTAATGCCAAAGAATGGTGAATAAAATATCCTTTGTATATTCAACAAATCTTTTAATCTAGCCTATGACTTGCATTTTATCAGAATTTTCTTTTGGTTGCTATTACGGTACAAATATCCCTGGTGCAGGAATATATGTTCGAGTCAAGCAGATTTGGTGCAGGCATGGGTAGTGTAAGCATGTCTAAGTACCAGCATGCTCGGTGCAAGCATGGTTGGTTCAAGCACATTCAGTGCAGGCACGTTCAATATAGGAATCCTCACTGCTGAACGCACCCAACTCAGAAAAACACATGTTCTGGTGCAGGAACACCTGGTGCAAAGATGTGCGTCGAAGCTTATCTTTTTTCCATGAACCTTTGTACAGGCAAATAATTGTACCACCTATAGATCATGACATTCATTTTATATTATGATTAACACTTTATTTCATCATTTACTAAATTTGGAAGAAATTGTTTAAGTACAAGGATATTTTAGGTTATGAAATCTTATCTTTTCAATGAGTACTAAGTACCCCTTATGTGAAATGATTTAGTAAATGTGGAGTAGTACGATTCTCTTGTAATTCAATACTTACCTTCCCTTGAAAACTTATCACCTCATAATAATGGCCTCATCCCATATCCGACCTTCGATGACCGTTATGTGAAATTATTGTCTAAACTGTCGCCTCTCCCAATCATCATCACCTGCCTGTACTTGCACTAATTCACATTTCACATCCATGTAATTTTAATAATGAAGCATGATCTTTTAGAAAGTGGTTGATATAATGGTGGATGTGTATCTCGATCACCATTTGAGTTCTTTTTGTTGTAATATCATTTTAGAACTCAAGATAGAGAGTGGGTGAATTCGAACAGAGATGGCGCCTGTAAGGATTGAGCCACGATCCATACAAGAGATGGAACAGACAACTGAGTACAGGACTAGTCTTGCAATGTTACAGGAATACAGGTTCTTCCCATTCTTGTAGAAGTTTGATGGGTTTGACTCAGCTGTGGCAATAACATTTTCCTAGACCTTCGATGGGAGCCGAGCCAAGGTTGGTTGATTAGAATTTGCAGTAATGGAAGAATCCATATCTCAGGCTATAGGGTTGCCAGCAGTGGGGGATAAATGGTTCAAGAAGGAGAAGCTAGAAAATAAAATGTGGCACCTGTTTGTGGACAAACCAAAGCAGAAGGTGGACTAGAAGAACGACCCCTAGTGGAATGCTATGATTGGGAAGTGGAAGGACCTCTTGTATGTGTTGCAGAAGTTCCTTACTTGCGAAGGCCTACTCACTAACTTTCCTCTACCACATATGCCTACTCTTGCATTTTCAGTCTGGTAAGCTCATCAATTTCCCATATTATTTACTCAAAATTTTAGAAAAGATGGCGAAAGGGGTTCAGAAGGGAAAATCAAGTCAGGGTACATACAAATTATATCACCATGGGCTGATCACAATTTTAGTTAAGAAAGAACTCGAAGCTAAAAATGTGACTTGGGAGGAATTCTTGAAGGAGTTTCAGGGGCGGAGCATAGAGAAGTCGATTCAAAAGAAGAGTGCATAAAAGTCAGCTCAAAAGAAGAGTGTAAAAAGCCAGCTCAAAAGAAGAGTGCAGAAAAGCCGGCTCAAAAGAAGACTGTAGAAAAGCTGAAATTGGCTCAGAAGAGGAGTGCAGGCAAGAATGAGAAATCATAAACGATGACCCTACATCCTATTGAGACCAGGAGGTCATCTAGGCGAAGAAGTACCTCCTCAAAGGCAGGTCACATTCAGTCAACCTCTTCAATACTGTTGGATGACTCGCCACCTGTTTTGCCAGGTAAAGACAATCTTTCAGTTCTCACTAAGGAAACAACTAACACAGTGGTTAATGATGACTATGTTGATAAGGAAGATGACACACACTTGTTGGTCCTGTTTGGCTGAATGAAGAAGAGAAAAGTGATGTTGAGTACAAGAAAGGACCCAACAGAGGGTCAGATGGATGACAGGGTACAGGGTATTGAAACCCTCAATAATTTTGAAGAGCAGAGTACTAAAACCCTTGGTGCGATGAATGAGCAGGGTGTTGAAACCCTCAACTATTTTGAAGAGAAGGGTACTGAGACCCTTGGTGTGATGAACGAGAAAGTTGTTGAGACCCTCAACTATTTTGAAGAGAAGGGTAATGAAACCCTTGCTGTTATGAACGAGTAGGGTGTTGAAACCCTTAACGATTTTAAAGAAAAGGGTACTAAAAACCCCTGATGAGATAGATAAGCAGGGTGGTGAAGCCCTTAATAACTCTGAGGAGAAGGGTACTGAAATCCTTGGTCAATTGAATGGATAAGGTACTGAAACCCCTGATAAAGTAGAAATGCAGGGCATTGATACCCTTAGTAACATTGAGATTCCGGGTGTTGAAACCCCTAATGATATTACAATGTAGGAATTGAAAGGTGGCTAGGATAACTTTGACCTTGATGATGATGGAAAATATATGGAATCGATTGCTGAAAAATATACGCCTGAGGAATTGAGAATGGAGAACTCGGCCCTCTGTCTCAACAGTTGGATATTAGAACTCAAGCAACAAGCTTATGGCTTGGAGGCATTAAACCAAGCCATGAAAGAGAAGAGTACAGTGTAGAAACAAGCAAATGCAGAGTTGGCAGGGGAGGTGAATGAACAAAAAAGACAAGTTAATGTGTTAAGAAGGTGACCAAGAAACTAAAAAGGTTTGAAGGAAGGCAAAGATAATGAAAGCAGGGATCAGTATACAAGTTTAGAATTAAAGGGAGGCCCTTCTGTTTTGGTTTTTTTGCAGCAGGTAAAGGTTGTGTGACGACCCATAACAACTTTAAAAGGAGGGGAGGATGTTGGTAGGCTAAATTGCTTCATTTTTTAACCCTTTTTCCCTTCAAAACCATAACCTTAGACCTTTTTTTTAACCTTTCAAACCTCCTTATTCCTGCACTAGTCCAAGAATCGTGTATTTTCTTGCACTAGCTTTATGTTTCATGTTTAAGGGTTAATAATGTGCTTAATTAATCATTTTGATAGATTTTATACCTTTAAACCTTTGCAACTAATAATTCTATTCCTAAAAGTATTTAATAGACAATGAATTGATAATCTCATTAGCATGGTCGAATGCACGTAGGATTCCTGCACCATTGGCAAATATTCAACTACTGTGAATTATCAACTCGAGTTGGGCTCATAGCGGAGACAAAAATCATGGATATGGCAGAGGTTGGGTCGTCAGCTGAATACCTAGATTAATGTTTTGTTATAGCCGAAAGGCTTAGTACGAACTGTTATTATTATTTTTTTATAGCTGAAAGACTCAGATTGGAACACTTGATGCAATTTGGTTATGGCTGCAGGCCTGAATGAATGTATAAAATATATGACTTAGATAGAAAATGGTAGTGAGTGATAGCTATACCAAGGATATTGTGATTATGTTCTTTTGTAATTTTTCTAGTATCGCCCTTGTTCTCGGTTGGATTTGAACTCATCATTTATATTTGTTGATCATTAATAGAAAGGAACTATGCCATGATTTCTCAATATTGCATTGTAATTTTGTGTTGATGCGTTGATTAAAGAGTTGAATCTTTGTGTTTCCTAAATAGGGAAATGAACTGGTTGGCTAGGGCCCACCCAACCCAGCGTGTTCTCCCTCATCTTATTATTTTTCGATTAATTTGTGTTAATTTCTTTTAATGCAATGTGTGAAGTAAATAGATGTTTCTTTTATTCCTCTTCAAATTTTAAAATTGATTTCATTATAGTGTGACAGATTTGTGGTGTGCATGCTCGATTGAAGTTTAATCTTATGATTTCCTTCTTTGAAGTTTAATCTCATTTTCTGCCTAGATCGTATAAGCACACATTCCTACACTAGTGCATTTACAGTCTCGCAGATTGATTCCTATGGTTCATTACAGTAGTCTTTGATCCTTATATGTATTTGATGAGTCTTAATGCAATTCTAAAAAAGTGATATTTTCATTCCGAAGTGTTCTTGATATTTTTAATTAAACATACTTTTGATAATCATAAACCGAACGTTGTTGCGACACACTAGTCTGTGCCTGCACTTTATGTTGTTTAGGAAAGATCAGACTTATGCGTAATTATTCTTAAAGGGAACCTTTATGAGTTAAGAAGGTTATGAGTGCATATCAGTTTTTGTGGATAACTGTTACAGGATAGAAGCTTGTTTTCATAACTAAATGATCTTTGAGACTACATGCATAATTTCCTTAATTAAAGAGGAGTGTGCTTTGACTTTGGAAATTAATTCTTTTTATAGACATTAAGATTGGTTGAAGCATCTTTTGGCTTGAAGAATTTATTTTGAAGTTTTGTTCACCTTTGCAAATTCTTTTTCCTATTTAACACATTCTTTATTTTCTCGAAAGAAGGATTGGAAAACTGGGTGCAAGAACCTCTGTCCAAGTACAGGAAACAATCTCCTGATACAGGAACAAAGTGCTCTAGCCTTGAGGCTTAGAGCTCCTGCATGAAGACATAAATCTTCAATACAGGTGTCAAATACACTTGTAGTACCTAAGCTTTGTTCTGGTACTAGTGCAAGCACAATGCATAAGTACAAGAATAATATCTTAGTGCAGGGAGAAAAATCTATAAGGAGTCAGATATCTTCAAGGGTCCAATTATTAACCTAGAACACAACTAGAATGAAGACTGAAATAGACTTATATTTTCATTAATTGAAGATTGTTTGCAAGAGGTTTGAGAATTCCTTTCATTTATTTTCCTTCAAAAGTACTTTCTTTCATATTCCAACACTAGAATATCTTTTATGTAAATTGTTGGGTGATATTTTCTTTTTTGATTCTACAAGATTGCAATTAAGGAAGTAGGAATAGAGTTTGGAAAAGTTCATATCATTTCTGGAATTTCCTGTGCTTCGTCTCTAAGTTTATGAAACCCCTGGGTTGAAAATTAAGTGTTGAAGGAGTCTTCCTGACCACAATTCTTGCACCCAACAGTTGCATAAGTGATACTAATCATTTATTGTGAGGTAAAACTACATCAGGAGAAAGGAGGGCACATTTCAAAGCAATAGTGAAGAACTAAGACTTAGTGAGGCTTCAAGATGTGTTGTGTGCTCAAGGAAAAGGAGAGACAAATCTCAAGGGTGCAAGGCACAAATATGAAGCACAAAGGGGAACCGCTGCTGGTTTATGGTTCACTGTGCACTGAACAGAATACAAGGAGGGCACAGGACACAAGCTCGAAGCATGAAGGGGCCATGCTTAAGCCTTCCCTCTGTGCTATGCACTCAAGGAGACTAAGAAGGGTGTAGGTTTTAACCCCGTACATAAATTACCTACATACGAATTCTAAAACACAGAAAATAAACAATGCGAGAGCATAACACATAAAACATATATACAGAGATTTTCCCCTGGATCCCAAAATCGGGACTACCAGCTTGATTTTTCATTATGTTCCTTTCGATGTTATAATACATATCTATACATGCCGAAGCATCCAATACCATCGCATCTAATACCATGGACCAAAAACCATCGCATCCAAAAAACATGTGCGAAAATCATGCACAAAACCATAGGTGGGTCCACCCGCATGCCTCTAACCCCATGTGACTCCCCCCCACCTCTAACCATCGGTTAAATACATGGGCTAGCCATGGAAAGAATATAACACAACCCAACAAAGGGAACAATGCACAAGTTCAAATGATGAAGCTTATGTGATGTTTCTTCGTAATGTGCCATGCACTCAAGGAGGAGGTAGTTTATGAGAGCAAGGATAGATTGATGTTTTGGAGTGCACTCATGAGGAAAATGTGGCTTTCTAGGCTGCACCTTTCCAAGATTGTGAGGTCTTCATTCCATAAGTTCTCTCTTTCATTAAATGGCTCAAGATCAACTTAGAAAAGTTGAGTAAGAAGATAAAATGATTGGAATCCTAAGAGGAAGGACCAAAATAATTATAGACGCTATCGCAATCATGACCAAAATGTGAAGAATCACAAAATGAAAACAGTGAAAACCTTTGAAATCATAATGACACTTGTACTACGGGGAATGGGAAAAAAAATCCAACAAAATAAACAAGAATGATAATAGAGACACCAAAGAAAACCAAGAAAATGGCACGTAAAACTTACTTGGAAATAAGATCGATGGGGATCTCCTTGATTCAAATAAGTTCTCTCTACTGGAATGAGAATGATTGTGTTAAGAAATGATTAAATAGGTTGATTATAAATAATTTACATGAAAATTAAGGCCATGAATGTTTGTCACTTGTCAATTGATGAGTGAGTTAGTTAAATTAAGTGAAGTGTTTTACTATTTTCTAGGAGCACACCCACATGCAACAAGGAGAGCGCATGCATGAGGATGAATAGGGTGTAGTTCTTGAGTTGAAGGAGTGCACTTGATTGGAGCATGCACTCACTGCGTCGAAGGAGAGTGATCCACTAGGGCACAGTTACTAATATTGAAGGAGTGTGCTCCACTAGGATGCATTTCATGTAATCTTGGAGAGAAATTTTTATCAAGGAGGGCATAGTTTCATCCACCAGTGCCTCTTATAATGATTGTTTGAAAAGAGTGTGCTTTTCATAGAAAACATGTGTGTTTTCCCGCTTTTGTGTGTTTGATGCATGTCTTACAAAGTTTTTTACTAAGTCGAGATGTTAGGTCCCTATAATACTAGCGTATCCCTACTTATTGTTATTTGTGTGCCCATGTAACCCCCATATTGTTATTGTTGTGCCCCATCGAAGCCCACTATTGTTATTGTTGTGCCCTTACATTATTATTGTTGTGTAATCTCTGATTATATTGTGACCGCTTAGACACCTATATATACAAAGGAGGTCTTTTCATTTGTATCATCCAAGAATTATTCATTTATTTAATTTAAGTAAGGTTTCCCCCTCAAAGAGGATAATTTTTAAATCGTTGATCTATCTTTTTATGAGCTGGTTGCATAGCATTTGGTATCAAAGCTCTAGATTCTAGGGTTTCGCTTCTTGAAATAGGCTGTCTTGGAATTTCCACGATAATTTTCTTCTAAGAGGCTTCAAAAGTTGAAATTTTTACCGCGTAGAGCTAAAATATTGGTGAAATTCGTGTAAAAATTTTAGAGCCTCGTTTTCTATATTTTCAAAGATATGACCTAAGGAAATTAGGGTTTTTGTAGGTTCCACAATTCTATCTTTAACATGCAACCTAGGGAAAATCACCATAGCATTCACTTCAGGAATCAGATTTAAATTATGTAAAATGTAGATGAAATTGCACAGACTGTAATTTTTCATGTAGCAATTTCAGTGCCGAAGGGTGAAACCATGACATGTGGCATCTCATACGACTTCTCTCTACTAATCTAGTTCATTATTAGGCCATTGTGGGATATTTGGCATAATGCTTTCTTAAATAATACAATTATGATCCAAGTTGTGGGGTTGGAAAGAAGGCTTGGAAATATACCACAAAAATAACTTTCAGAACTTGGAGATCCGAAATTACAGGGTTACAACCGTTTCAAGATTGAGCTCCTAAAAACAAGAAAAAACTCTGCATCTTTTAAAAACCAAGTCCATAACTTTTGTTTGAAAAATAAATTTGAAATGATTCAAAGGGAATATTGAAGCATATATATTAGTATTTGGTTCTAAAATTTCTCCTAAGAAAAAAATTCTACACCCATTAAGCCCTCAGAAAGCTCTACTATGACATGTGAAGAGGAAGAATTGCAACATGATAGATCAAAATTACGAGACCAAGTGCAAGAAATTTTGCTCTCACAAAGAGAAACAAAATATGAACTAAAAGGTGACATAGATGGTTTAAAAGGTGACATAGATGGTTTAAAAGGAGACATGGATGGTTTAAAAGGAGACATGAATGTTTTAAAAGTAGACATGGAAGGTTTGAAGGAAGGTTTGACAAAGTTGTTGCAAGAAAGGCTTCGCAATGGTGACGAGGTAATCCATGAAAATCATGAAGAGGACAAAAGGAATATGAATTATGATTTTACAGACTCCAATGTGGGGTTTAGGAACCACCACATTCCAAATATAGATATGAGGAATTTTTATGGCAAGGATTTGGTATCATGGATACTACAAATGGAGCAATATTTTAATCTATAGGATGTGAAACCCTCACAAAAGGTACGTATTGCATCTTTATATTTAGAACCCAATCAATTTGTATGGTGTAGATTTCTTTGTTCTCGTAAAGCACTTGTCACCTGGTAAATTTTTATGGAGGAAATGATAGCACATTATGAAGATACAAAGGTCCATCTTTAGCCAATTGATAAATCTCAAACAAAAGGGTTCATTGGTAGAGCACATTGAAGACTTCCAAACATTGAATATTAGGGTAACCTATATTCCAAAGGAGCATAGTATTGATGTCTTCATAGGGAATTTAAAAGATAAAAACCAACACGAGGATTGCCTTTGGGAACCTGATTCATTGGAGAAGGCATTCAGGGTGGCAAAATGTTTTGAAAGAAAAATTATGTCAACAAGGAAGTCTACCACTCACAACTATAAAGATGGAAGTGTTAGTCTTCCACAACCTACAAGGTTGACACCACAACAATTGGAGGAAAAAATGGCATAAGCAATTTATTACAGTTGTGATAGAAAATGCATTAAAGGTCATAAGTGTGCTAAGAAGAAATTATTCTACATAGATTGTGAAGAGGAGGAAGAAAAGGAATAAGAAACATCAAAAGAGGAGGATATACACCAAGAACCAACCCTAGAGAAAGAAGAAATGCATATGACCATATCTTGTAATGCATTGGAAGGAATTACTTGCCCCGAAATGTCAAGAAAGAAGAATATATCAAGAAAAAAGGTAATAGTGTTGATTGATTATGGTAGCACCCATAATTTTATTCATTGTAAGATAGCCAAGGAATTGAATTGCTTCCTATATCCAGCCCCAAAGTGTCAAGCGATGATTGAAAATAGAGGAACTATAAATTTCTTTGGAAAGTGCCATAATATCAAGCTAACCATGGTGGAATATGTATTGAATAGTCCAATTATTTCCATTCCAATGGGTGGTATTGATGTTGTACTAGGAGTCCAATGGCTACAACCTTTGGGGACAATAACTTTCAATTTTCAAGAATTTTTCTTGAAATTTATTTGGGAAGGAAAGGAAGTTGAATTAAGGGGTATCGTAGGGAAAATTTTTGGCTCATGAGAGTCATCAGGGGGAAGATCCTGGGTTCGGGCACAGGAGGCCAACAATGGTCCGTTGTAGTCTAAGATAGTGCCAACATTTTCACCTTACCCCAAAGGGAAAGGAGTCTCACCTGAGGCACGCCACAACCAAAAGGGAGAAGGGTTCAGCATGGAGTCAGGGAAGTCTTAACCAGGTTGCATTCGATCAAATACATGAATACATTTTATAAAACACAGAGGTAATAGCATACTCATGATATCACATGAACTACTGATTACATGCAATTGTTAAGTCATTCAAAAAAATTAAAGATCCCTTATACCCAAAACCCTGATACATAATAAGCCACAACTGATCTTAGCATATCTTTTATATTAATCATAACAATTAACCATTACAACATCACTTGGCTTTTGCCATAAAAAACTACATGAAATACCCGACTCTATTCCATGGTTATTGTGCAGCTTCATAGACCATGTCTTATGGGCTCCTACGATCTTCCCTCCATCAACCGCAATAGGGATCCTTTTCACCTTCCCTTAACCTTGCCGAATCTAAAACCACTCCTTTCCTGATCTTCTCCTTTTATATCCCTTCTTTGTTACTTGGACTTCTAGTTCTTCCCCTCAGCTGCTTCTGCACCTTCCTACCCCCTTGACTGCCTTTGCCTTCTGCTGCCACCTTGTCGTAACTCTTGCACAACTGATTGTTCTGCCAACCAACCGTTGTTGCCACCCATTTCCTTCTTTTCCATTGGTCAATCAAAATTGTTCAAAACCTTTTCAAAATTTAAATGAAGGCCCCAATAGGCCCCAACCACAAGTCCTTGACTCATCCCTGAGTCAAGTCATTTCATCCTCTATTGGTCCTACTGATCTTGCAGGTGGTGGCTGCGATATTTCCTGCACTAGTTCTGCTATCTAATGTGTAGGTGCTTCTTCTACTTTGATAATTGCTTGTGGGGTGGCATCTACTTCTGTTATGCCTTCTCTCTCTTACATTTCCCCTGTTCCAAATGAAGGCTCCAACTCTAGGAAAGAGGTCGTTGTCTGTTGCCTGAACATTGTGTAATTCTGAAGGGTGGTGTTTCATTGGGCAAGAATTGCATTGGCGGCCTGAGTAAACACTTCGGTCATGTGCAATGCCATTTCAGTTGGTTGCTGGATCTCGATGTCGCTCCATTACTACCTGCTAGAGTCCCACACATCCTTTAGAAGTAACACCTGCATTCAGACCAGTGGCTACAGATCCTTGATGATCTTCTTCATCCTCGTGGACTCCTCCTCTATACTATCAACCTGAGCCTAGAGGGTGTCTAGTTGATCATTTATTTGTTGCAGTTGGGTGGGGTCTATGCAGTCTTTCGTGCTGGCAAACAAAGTTTGTATTTTCTCTCAGAGGAGATAAAACAAGTGGTTCTTCAGTGCTAGAATTCCAGACCAGTCATGGACCTTGTTCATCAGGGCATATCCATTGGCGAGGGTGTTGGCTAAAGCTTACTTCTTGGCTTACAGTTCCTTGACCTTCCCCTCGACCATCCTTGTGTAAATTTCCACTAGATCTGGTAATACAAATCTCACCATCTCCAATTTCCTATTCATCTTGGCATTGCTGGTTGTTAGGTGTGAGTATGTCACCTGGATGTCGTCGCAGTAGCTGACCAATGTGCAATTAGCTATGTCTACCAGTACTTCGGCATCCGCCTCAGTGACGGTTGACCATAGTGATCTGAACTGCTGTGTGACCTGGTCGAACCTGAGCCTACAATCCAACGTTTGCTTGCCGCATGTGATCACGCTCATTGGTCACCATTTGTAACTGCTTCTCTTACCGTTCATGCTCCTGGGCCAAGTCCTTATGGAGCCTTTAGCTCTCTGTGCTGCCTTCTAAATGAATGAAAACAATTGGGCCAATGGCTAGTGCTGGAACATCTCGGCCTACATTGTGCTAGGGTCTAGGAACTACTGCTATAGGGGTAGGCCACTAGCGATGGATTTGTCAGAATGGGAGGTGGAAGAATTGGCTCACTATGATGGCAGGGTGAATTGTGGAGTGGGTGGAATGATGCTGGGAATCAGGTAGACTAAGAGACTTCTAGGGAAGGGTGGAAAGTATGACTCAACTCTTCCCCCCTGTAGACCAAAATCCAAGTTTCCCCCTTTTGGTGGGTCTAGCCCAAGCATCAGGAATGTGGTGAGTTTTGTAGATTTCATTTTGGTGATATGAGCAGTGCCTTCTATCTACCCAGTTGACTGGACTTCTGCTTCCACAGTTATCCCTCGCCAGTCAGGCTAAAGGGTTTCAGATAAAGTTGTGGAGGTTGATGTAGTGTGTGGGGACGACCCTCGCGACTGGTGTAATGCAGTGGAGTTGGTGGTGGGATCTCTTCAATGATGGTGGCTGTGGCGATTGATTGCTCAACCTCCACAGTGAGTTCGATGATTGTAGCTGGCAAAGTAAGTTCTAGTTTCCTGATAGTTGGGGTTGGGGTGACTCTCTTTTTCTTGGGCTTGGTGACCGTGGGCTAAGAGGGTGCTTGTGTTACTTCTGTTGGGAGGTTACTCGTGATGATAGGTGTAAACATGGTGGAGCCCAAAAATATGGTGGGGTAGTTCCTCTCACCTGACCTGAAGCTATCGATTGTTTATCAGAGCTCGAACATCCTTTCCACCATCTAGAGCACCATCAGCTCGATTTCATCCTCGGCTAGCCACTTCCTTTTTCTCTTAGCCCCATCTTCACCTTGCCCTTGCAGATTCTGTTATCACTCAGGTTTTCCCCAAAGTTGTAAGAAAGGGAAAGGAGGCCGAGGTAACCACAAACCAATCTTTCAGACACAGAATCTAGCCAATCTGTATCCAGAGAGGGCTCTCTCTTTATGATTTAACTTTGTTTTGATAGGTATTAGGCTAGTTATGAGGTTCAGAGGTTTTGTTTGATTTTTGGATGGTAAGATTCAATAGAGAAAAGGTGTAAGACTGAGTAGTACAGTCCATTGGGCTAATGGAGTCAACGAGAATGGTTTTCTGGATTTGGTTTCTTGACAAAGGATGGTTCCATAAGGCAAGGTAGTCAAACAGGGAACAAATAAAGAGCTGAAGAAAGTGGAATGGTTTCAAATTGGGTGAAAGGCAGTTAAGAATATCTCAACCTATTTAAAGAGGGAAAGTGAATGATTACTACTAAAGAGCATTTAAGAATTCTTTAACAAATAATCAACATGAAAGAATTAGGAAACATGGGCAATTAAGAGTTACACTGCTTATTCTAATTATGAAGAAAACAAAGAGAATGATAACGGATAAAAGCAGAGTGCATTCAAGCAAATTCTGAATTAATCTTTATCTATATCATTCAGATTCTGAAACACAGGTGATATAAGGAACCATAAAAACTTTAAAACACAGATATAAAAGACTTATTGTTCTGATGCTCAATTCAAGAATCCTGTGGCAAATCTTTTTGGCTTCAATTCTTCATCTAGTGAGCCCAATAACAGTTGATTCCAACAGCTTTCTATTCCAAAACTCAATGTTACAACAAAGTCTATAAATACTCACCTACCCCAAATACTTCGATTGGGGAGGTATTTATACTAAATATTCTACAAAATATCTGAAGGAGATAATATCTAGTGATGACTCATCGTTTTTACAAAAGATAGAGACAAATAGTCTTGATAACAGGGAAAACGATAACTGATGTTGTGCTGGCTGCTCCGTCTTTGTCAGATGTGCTGGAGGTAGGCCCTATGAGTCAGTTTACAGCTGTCTTCCATTGATACTCTGTACTAGCTGTTCCAGCTTTTTTGGAAATTTTTCAACTCTGATCTAATACGCTTTGACCCGTACGACCGTCATTTATCTCTGTTTATCTTATCATGAGAAAATAGCCCAAAATTTACGTTCTTCATCCAAGAGAATTTTACAAGATTTCTAGCATATCTTCTCACCATTTTTGCTCTGGCATTTTATGTCTCTGAAGTTTCCTGAGAGTCTCATCAATCTCTGTATACCTAAAGAAAATAGGCTGGATGGTGAATAGATGTTTCACCTCATGCTCAATATAAAATAAGCTCTCCAAGTTATCATAGAGGACTTGGCCAGATGGAAGTGCTTTCACTCCTGAAGCACTTGATGATGCACTAACTTTATCAACAACATATTTATTCAATTTATGTACATAATCTATGTGTCTCATCAGCCGGTCATTACTTGTTAAAGGACTTGGTAGACCCTTATTCTGCAAAACTGTGAATTTTTCTGTGAAAGAATTAATCTCTACCTGCATATCTTGGCATCTCCTTTCCAAATTGTGCATCAGAGTTCTCTTTGTTAGAACTCTCTTTATTTCCAAAATGGTGCCCATTCTATCTGTGATTTCCAGTGCTTCCAGTTGTTCACTGGTCTTGGTGTTCAAAAAATGTATTAGCTGGTTGGCTTGTTTAGGCATTTGTCCTAATAACACTCTTGTCTTTTGAATTTCCACTTGGGCTACTCTCACTAAGTCAATTTTCTCATAAATAGCTTGGATTGATTGCCAAACATTATTAAGGGATTGATTGATGCTGGCCCAGAGAATTCCTTTGATTTCTACCAGAGGTTTATCCAGAGTGAGATCCTTTTCTAATGTTCTCACTTTATTCTCTAATGTTTTGACTTCCCTTATTTTCTCTGCCACATTCATCTTGGATTTGTCATAATTCTTTTCTAATTTTGCCAATTTCTCTTTTACCAGTTTCAATTTAGACACTTGTAGTTTCAATTCTTGCATGGCTTTTATCAGTTGTTCTGTGCTCATATTAGTACTGATGCCTGGTGCTGTTGTTGTTGCTGATGTACCTGTGATGAGCTCTGCTATATATGTTGGAACATTAGGAGCTAATGTTGTTCCAGGTGTGGAGGGGGCTGCAGCTGAGGCTGTAGGAATGATTTCAGGAGGCTGGGAGGTGGATTCTCCATGCTTTTCCTTTAGTGCCTTTTCCAGTGCCCACTCTGTATCAGTTAATCTTTCATTAAGTTTCATGAGCAGGTCCATCATGTCTTATTCTGATTTCTGTTGTACAACTTCTGCAGTCTGTGGATGCATGGAAGAAGGTAGTTTAAGTTGTTTTCTTAGGGTGGCAATGTCCTCTTATTTCTTCTTCAATAGTGCCTTTATGCCTTTAGCATCTTTGGAATCATGTCCCAGTTAAATGATAATCTCCTCCAAAGACTTTATCCTATTGTCCTTAGCTAGAGAAGAAGTTTTCTCCAAATGTAGTTGAGCAGAGGTATTGTCCAAGAAGTTTTGTAATTTATGGGCCAACATTGCTTTATCGGCCAGTGTGGAGTAGACCATCTCTCCAGTCTATTTATGAAGCTCAATCCGGTCCATAGGATGAATGTCCTTGGCTAAAACTTCCAAATTTGTCCTGATGTAATCAGTTGCTGACTGTGGTTGTTCCAGTTTGGGCTTAAAGTAACTCATAATCATTTTTCCCTCTCTAATGTCATAAGCTGACATTAATCTTTGCTGGTTTGTGGGGGCCATCTTAAGATACTGATTGTAAATTTGAAACCTTAGTGGGTCGTTCCTAGCCTTTATCTCTGTGAATGTCCTTTTGATGTCCGAGGCCTATTTGCTTTGTGGCCTAGTGGATGAAGCTTCCACACAGTGCTGCCTTTCTAGCTCCTACTTGTATGAGCTAGTTGATGTTTCTATCATTGGGGAAGTCTACTGGCTGATTACCCTTTCACCTCTTAGACTGTCAATGGTTTCTTCAATAATCTCATCTTCAGATAGGGGATTCAATCTCTGCCTCTTTGCACCCGGTTGTTCTGCAGGTCCATTGATAGTTGTGGGTTCTTCCCTGTCTCTTTTCTTGCTTCTTTCCTCATTTAGAGGAGTCTGCAATGCAATAATTTTTGTTGCTTTAGCTTGGTCTAGAGGAATTTGCCCCTGATTCTGTTCTTTTGACATTGTTGGCTAGGCTGTCATTATAGGATGCTCTGTGGTATCTACCTCTTTGCCCTTTGAAGTCCTTGTGACTGCTGTGCTAGTTTTTTGTGCAGGCTGTTGAGAAGTTTCAGCAGAGGAGGTACCAACCCCTGATTGTTGAGGCAGCTTGAAAGATACCTGTCCAAAAGAGTCCAGGTCAAGGCTTTTTTCAAGATATTTCATAGTTTTTTCCATCTTTTCCTGTTGACTAATTTCTTCTATTAATGTCCCTTCTACCCATTCATCTTGATTTGCATATTGTTCAATTTCTGGGATGCTATGATGTACATAAACTGATAACCTGTTTCTTACCCTTCTGTCACGTATGAAACTATTTGGGTCATATGGCACCCACCAAAAACTCTTCTTCAATTTAAGGTGTTCTTCTAATATCTTCTCAACATCCTTCCATGCATCCCTAGAATTGATGAGATAATGGCCTAACTGGTTTTTTATCCTCAGCTGAGCTTTCTTCTTTGCATTACAAAAATGGGTTAAGTCTGCATTGATGATCTGCCTGAAATATTCTAATGCAAATAATCTCATGGGCACATATTTGGGTAGCTTGAAAGGGCAAAGCTCACACCCATATATTCTAATCTCTGTGTGATTTTGGTAGAGGTACCAATCACCTATCTTGTACCATTTGGAGAGCTGCAAATTCTTTTTCATGTCACTAGAGATTCTAGGAGGGGAAGCTCCTATCAGCAGAGTGGATGCTTTATGTACAAACAAGTCAATGAATTCATTATAGGTATAAGGGCACTCAAAGGTATTATGGAAGACTGAGGTCCAGAAGATCATAGACCTTTGATTTCCCTTTGAGTCCAACCTCCTGATGGGGAAAGAAAAGTTGTCTGGATGATAATATAATAGAAGGTGGTATATGAAAGATGTGTACTTGAAAAGTCCTTCTCTATCTAGGTTCAAGAATTGATCATGGATTTTATTGGCAATGACAGTGGCATAGTCATATTTGACAGCAGGGGCCTGTCCTGGGGTAAATATTGACAGTAGAACTAGGGTGATCTCATCAACATACTCATTGGTATTAAATCCCAAGATCAGGGATATCATGTCAACAATAAGTCTGCTAGTGTCAGTGATATAGGTCTACAGATAGGGAGGTGGGCCTTGGGGCTGGTGGTCTGGCTTCATGAACATATGCGCAATATGGGTTATCTCTAAGATGGACGATTGAGAAGATTTTTCAAGTAGATACCCCATGGATAGACGAGCTAGGAGCTCAGTGGAATGGAAATGTATCATCTCATTGATGGATTTAGCAGTTATGTGAAAAAGAATAGTTTGGGACAGGGACATGATAGCTCTATGGACAGGGTCATAGTTGGTACAACACTGATGAATGATGTCTGGGAAAACATGAGCTGAGGGAATGAAATACATGGGAAGGTTAGATTCCCATAACCCAAAAACATCAGAGTTGTTTCGATAGCTATCCCTGATTTGGCAAAAGGCTTGAAGATGGTTCACATTTCCATAGGCACGATGTTCAGGGCTACGGGAGCTTCCATGTTTGGTTCTTGTGTTTTCAAACTAGAATTTGGGCTTCTTTGGAAACAATGGAGTAAATAGCAGGCTTGGGGATCTTTTTATGGGAGTGTTGGAACGATTTCAACTTGAATTCGACTCTTTTGGGTAAAATTCTCAGTGGAAAAAATGAAATTACAGGTTCGCGAAGTGAATTAGGTAAATACCTATTTTTAAGAGGCAAACCGTGTAATTCACAAGTTGGATGACAAAATGCAGAGCACGCCGCTAGAATTTCTAGGCCGGGTGGTGGACTGGACGCTCGTACAGTCATCTGGATGTATTTTTCATGAAAACAGTTTGCAGGGAAAATGGTGAAAATGACCTTTTCCTGTTGTTTTTAACGAAATTGGTTTGGCAGGTATTTTTTGTCGTTTATTGAGTAGCTAATGTCAGAGTGATGGGACGTCTTATCGATAGCAGGGGGTGGTAAGTGGTTTACCCCACATCACTTTTGGGGTCGGGTGGTTTCTGATGAGGACAAGCGAGCAGGTTGAATGAACGACGCGTGTCCTTGTTATGGCGTCAAAACCACTGGTTCCCCGCATGTTAACATTTGGTGGTTATGGTGGTCGCAAAATGATTGTTGACCATCGGATGGATGGGCAAATATCTGGCGACACGGGCCTCAGAGATGGCGGGAAGTTAACATTGCAGGCCCGATATATTAAACCATGTTTTAAAATGTATCGGGGGCAATTTCATTGGACATGACTGATTGGTTATTAATTAACCAAAGGTTAATTAATTCCATGATGTGCGCGGGGAGGGTTCTTAATGAACTTCAAACAAATTCATCAATCCCTGTTGAAATGTAACTATGGTCGTATTCAACCGGGGCAGGAAATATTACTATTTGGGGAATTTTTAATGTATTTATATACAATACGGGATTGGGAATAAGGGAGGGATTTATATAAATAAAGTCAAATTATCGTTAATATGAAAAAATGTAATGAACTAGCGCTAAGTTAGAAACGATTGTCTTTTCGTGTTAACTTAGGCTTTGAAGTAGGAAAAGGGGTTTATATGATATTTGTGCAATCTCCTAAGTAAAATAGAGTTTTTACTTAGGGAGTGATTACAAAATGGAATGAGTGGTTTATGAGTGATATTAAGTAGATCTTAATATCCTTGGGGAAGTAAGTGAATGATTTTTAGGGAAAAGTATGAAGGGGAGTTATTCATGAAACCCAGTCTCACTTAAGTTGCATCAAGTGTAATATCCGCCATGGCACTTGTGATTAAAGTAAAAGTTAACACATGTGGAGACAAAATCTATCATAAGTATCATTCTGCAACACCATTGTACCTACCTTTCCAACTTGGCCTAGCATTTTTCTTCTTTCTTTGGGTGCACTTGGAATGGAAAACCCTCATCACTTTCTTTTTCTTTTCATGGTAAGCCGACCTAAGTCTGCACTTATAACATCCAAGGGCTCAGATTTAACTGTTGAGCTCCTTTGCTTCTCTACCTATCTACTTATCTGCAAAGATTGAACAGTTTGGTCAGATTTTATTCTCTATCTCTAAATCATGAAATTCAAACATGAACTAGCCAAGATTAAGCTATTTGGTGATTCATCAATGGTGGCATAAATCAACAAGCTGCACACAATTAGATTGTTGCAGAAAACAAACTAGTAGTGGCATTTTGGACTTGCACACTTTCCTGGTCTTTTTGTTTGGGGTTCATTTCTTTCACTTTTTTGACTATTTTACTCCTTTTACCCTTTTATTTTTCTTTTAGGGCATACCCTCTTTACATTTTTTGAAGTTTTTGATTTTTTGACAATATGGAAAAACTTTGCAACGAGAGAAGGTATGAACATATTAGAGAGCTCATCAGTGTCAATCATGAAATATGACACATATTGGTATAGGAGCATAATAGTGGCTCCACTTGGGGATGGCTTTCCCTGGTGGAAAGTCAAGAACAACAGGTCAGATGGCCTTCTCCATAACTTTGACTATGCTTTGAAATCTTCTTCTGCTGGTTGCTTTATTATATTTACAACAGTAACACTTGTGAAGTTTAGGGCCTTCTCTTCGGGCTTTAACTTCATCACTACCAAGGATATAGTATATACATGCTAAAGCAAGAATACATCAAATAGTTGGATCAAAGTACTTTTTTAACATTCGACCATTAACTGGCCCTTCTTGTGTTTTTGTACCATCCAAGTTCCTCAAAAAGTAAGTATTGTTGCCTTCTAAGGCCTAGATAATAAAAGGCCCCTTTCATAGGAAGTCAAACTTCCCATGTGTTCCTTTATCTTCTCTCCTGGAATCCCATTTTAAAACTTTGTCCCCAAGGTAGAAATCTTTTGCCTTGGACCTCTTATCAAATATTTTCTTGAGTTTTTCTTGTAGCACTTGGGATCTTTGGTATACCTTTTCTCTGGTTTAATACAAATGGATGGTCTGATTTATTCTTATTTGAATGTCATTTGGTTCCACCTGAGCTTCTTCCAGTAATTTCATCATAGGGACTCCTAAAGATGAAGGAAATACAACCTCCATGTCATAAACTAATTCATAAGGGCTAGTTCTAATGGATCTCTTTGTAGTTAGTCTGTCTGCACATAGTGCATTTGTAAGCTTCTTGTGCCAGTTTTTCTTGTTCTCTTCAACAATTTTTTAATAAAATTGATCAGGCTTTTATTGGAAGACTCAGATAGACCATTACCTTGAGGGTAATAGGCTGTGGAATGGCCTAAAGTGATATTGTACTTGTTACAAAAACTTATCATTTTCTTGGATTTGAAAGCAGAATTGTCAGTTATGATCTTTTGAGGATAGTCAAATCAAGCCAGTATGTTGGTTTCTAAGAGTCCTATAATCACTGTATCATTGGCTTGTCTGGTAGGGATGGCTTCTATCCACTTGGTGAAATAATATGTGGCAGTGAGGATCCATTTATGTTGGCCAGTAGAGGGAGGATGGATTTCCCCAATAAAGTCCAAACCCCATTGTTGAAAGGGCTTTTTAGTGGAAATTGGTTTAAGGGGTAGAGGTAAAAGTTTTCTCTTGCCTTCAAAAATTTGACATTTGTGGCAAGCGGTGACAAATTTATTTACATCAGAGAACAAGGTGGGCCAATAAAATCCATCCCTTAGGATTTTTTCTGCAGTTGATTTCCAGTAAAGATGTCCACCACAATCCCCTGCATGAAATTTTTTGAGAAGTTTGTCAGCCTCATCCTTTATCAAACAATTTAATAGAATACCTTCATGATTTTTCCAAAAAAGAGCATTATCTAAGATACAAAATTTTGAAGCTTTCATCTTTAAAATTTTTTTCTTTGTTTTGGATAACCTTGGAGGATCTTGCAGGTTTAATAATACATGAGTTATATCAGCATACCAAGGTGATTCTAAGAAGGCCTGGCTGATTTTTGGAGTCGCCATCTCCTATTTGTTATCCAATTCATTGATATCTAGGGCTTGAAAGTTGGTTCAGTCATGAGTTTAGTCGATCCCTATCCTCTTATAATCTTTGTAGGTTTTATTTCAATATCATACTCCAAAATATTAACTATCCATTTACCTCGTTTGCCTTCAATTCCATTCTGAGTGAGAATGTCTTTGACCACAACACTTGGTACATAAGCTATTACATGGGAGTACAATACATAGACTTTGAAGTCTTTAATAGCTTTCACAAATGCATAAGCCTGTTTTTCCATGATTTGGTATTTTAGTGGTGCATCTCTAAGTGCTTTACTTAAAAAGGCTATGGGTTCTTCACATCCTTGATCATCTTTTTGTAGTAAAACAGTAGCAATGGTATGTTCTGATGTAAATGAAAATATCATGAAATCTTTATCAAACTTTGGACTTGAAAGGACTGGTGTTTTGGTCAAAGCCATTTTAATTTCTTCAAATGCTTGTTTGGCTTCTAATGTCCATTTAACCCTGGAATCCTTTTTTAACATATTGTTCAAAAATCTAATTAATTCAGCCAAATTAGGTATGAATCTTCTTAAAAAGTTGATCTTTCCTAGGAAAGCTTGAAGTTCTTTGACATTTCTAGGGTGGGGTATATGTAGAATGGCTTCTATTCTAGCAGGATCAATTCGGATGCCATCTTTGGAGATGATATGGCCTAACAATTTGACTTCCTCTAGACCAAGCAATGATTTCATAGGATTTAATGAAAAATACCATACTTTCTGCATTTTAAAAACACTTGTCTCAAATGATGTAAATGTTACTGATCTGACTTAGAAAATAAAGTAAGGTGATCTAGATATATGACTAGAAAATTGTGAATTTCTTTTGCAAAAGCTATGTCCATTGCTTGTTGAAAGGTTGCCCCTGCATACTTAAGTCCGAATGGAATTTTAACATATTTGAAGGTTCCCCATGGTGTTGTAAAAGCAGTTTTTTCCTGGTCATCAGGATGGACCAGAATCTGATTAAAGCCTGAGAAGCCATCCAAAAGTGAAATCCCAGAGGCACCTACTACCCTTTGTAAAATGTTGTCCATCTTAGGTAAAGAGTAATTGTATTTTTAAAAAACCTCATTTACATTCCTTAAATCAACACACAATATGATTTCTCTTGTTTTCTTCCTAGTAGGTGCTAAATTAGACACCCACTCTAAAAACCTGATAGGAGCAATTATCCCTGCTTCATACATTCGTTTGATGTCTTTTTCAATTAAGGGAAGTAGTACAGGGTTAATTCTTTTGAGCTTTTGTTTGAATGGTTTTTGGTTTTCCTTGAGGAGTATTGTATGTTGAATTACAGAGGTGTCATAATATTTTAGATATTCAGAGTTCCAGGCAAAAACATCCTGGAATCCTTTGATCAATTCAACATATTTAAGCTTTTGATCAGGGAGCAAATTTTTAGACAATTTTATTATTTTTGGATTTTCCTCAGTGCCTATGTTATAGTCTTCAATGTCTACTTTTGGAGGTTGCATTTTGGGTTTCTTTGGGATATCATTAAAATCGAAAAAATCTTCCAAAGGAGTTAATCCTTGGGGCAAATGATTGTCTTTTAGATCAATAACTTCATATTCGTCTTCGATAATCTCATTGATGTTTATTTCTTTAATATATTGCATCTCTTTACTGGTAAGCTTTGTTGGGTGAAGCATTTGAGTTGCACTTTCTGCTGAAATGTCTGTTTTTATTTCATCCATTTGATTAAACTCACTGCCAGCATCTATGTCTATATTAGTGTTATAAACCTCTTCCTCTAGGGTTAAGAAATTGTTAATCTGAGTATCATTGTTAAACGCTTGCTAGTTTTTCACATTATCAGGTATGGCTGGCCTGTGTCTAATCTCAGCTGTGAACAGATGATTGGGTTCAAATGGTAATTTACAAGTGCTGGCAAAGGTTGCTAAGCTACGAGCATGCAAATTATGTTTTCTTGGAATTTTGGCAAGCTGTGTTTCAAGAAATGTATTGGGGATCTCAATTGCTGTTCCTCTATAAGATCTTAATCTGGGATCATTTGTGAGGAAGTTCCCTTTTATCTGTCATATGACTAAATCAGAATCTCTCAAAACTGATACCCTGATTGCCCCTAAACTTTTGATCAATTTAAGTTCTAGTAACAGGGCCTCATATTCAGCCATATTATTGGTGCATCTAAAGTTTAACTTGTAAGCATGACCTTCAGCATGATCATTTTCAAGATTGTGCACCCAAATTCCTGCTCCCGCTCCTAATTTATTAACTGAACCATCAAATTCTAAGTACCAAAGGATATCATGTTCATGGTTAGTATCAAGAGTCTCAATGATCTGCTTGACAGGAAGATATGGTTCTTTAGTTTCATCTTGTTTATCTTGAGTGTCTGGTATATCATTGTTCTCAGAAAATTCTTGAATTTAAACACTGGGCCTCTCGTTTGAAATTTCTTCTTGTTCAGCTGCCAAAACTTTTATCTCAGTTGGGGGATCAATTTCAACATTGTAGAGAATGAAGGAGTCCATGTTAGAGTGCATGGAGTAGATAGGGAAGTTTTGGGGTTTCTCCTGGCTACTTACCACATATTTCATTAAAGTTTCTCTGTACAATTTCTTTGGTTGACCAAACACTGAAATAGTAGCTTAGGATATGTCAAACTATAAAGATCCTTGAAGCTTTGCACCCCAGAACCTAGACAATAACATGCCATATTTTGGTGGAATATCAGCTACCACTATGTCCATTAAAATGGTTTTGGTGGGGTATTGAACTAGTGATACACATAAATCCTTGATCAATCCTAGACATCTGACCTGGCTTGAATTAAATGAGAATAAGTCTTTGTATGGCATGGTAATATCTAGGTCCAACTTTTCCATAACAGATTTAGGCATTAAGTTATGAGAAGCACCTGAATCAAACATGGCATTATGAAGTATTTTATCGTGTATGTTTAGACTTACATAGAAAGGAGGAACACCCCCATCTACTGATTTTCAGTTTACCTCAGGTCCAAAAATTAATTTAGGCTGGTCATCAAAAAAATTTACTGAATCTTTTTTGACAGAAATTTGGAGTGATCTGCTAATTTGACCTCTGTTGACATCATGTTTAGCTAATTCTGACAATGGAATGGCTATCTTTAATTTGCCTATTTCAGTCTCAAGATTAAAAGGTTTTTCAGTTTGAGTTTTTGTATTTTGGACAGTGGGATTGTCTTGTTCTGCTGTCTTTTATGTGTTTTTCTCTTTTTCAAGAGTGGGGTCTTGGGGTGAAGTTGTTTCCAAATCAATTTCTGGAGGTTTTTCCACATTTCCTTTGGGAGGCATGGAAGTGGAAGGTTGTTTGTTAGTTTGTTGATTATCTGATACATCTTCAACTATTGGATTGTTTGGGTTAGGATCTGTTCCAAAAAGGATTTGTACAGGGAGGTTTTTGGTCTTAGCCTTCTTGGGTTGCTTGGCATCATTTTGTTTATTGGTTTCAAGGACCTCTATTCTTCTGCTCCTCATATTGTATTGGTTTTGGACTTCATAAATGGTTGTATCATATCCCTCCCTAAAATCAAATGATTCATCTGACTGAGTTTGGAACTGTTCAAGAGTGTGAGCTTCTTGGTCCTCTTGGGTCAAGAAAACTTGTTGATCATTGTTGAGGCCCATTGAGTTAATTTGGGCGTCTTCTGGTGGTTCATCAGAAGTTGAGGCTTCAGCATAATTTTCCTGGAATGGGGGCCTAATGTTTTGGTCAGACCCAACCTTTCCAGTATTAGGGTTTTGATTTTTCCTGAAATTCGGATTTCTCCCAGTATTGCTTGGTTGACCATCCTAAGGGGATTTTCTTTCAATTGTTTCTACTATATTTCCAAGTCTATCCATTCCTTTAATAATAGCATCTAATTTCTGTTCAAAGGCAGAAGGTTCTTTTTTGAAAGGTGTCCTCCTTTCAGCTTTGGCTCTAGCTCGTTTAGAAATCAGGTTAGCCTCCACGCTGATAGCTATACTCTGCATCTCTTCTAAGTCTCTAGGAGATCTTTCCCTAAGTTGGTATGCCATATCAGAATCAAATGCATCAGGGAATTTGATCAAGGCTAAATCTGGAGGAGGTCTAAGATTTTGAGGAATAGCATTGTAGACGTTATTGAATCTGGTACAGTAATCTTGGACAGTTTCTTAGGTACCTCTTTTCAAGCCTTCATATTTTGATAAAATGTGGATAGGATCTTTCTTCTTTTCCCATCTGTTCAAGAAGGTCTGATAAAGAGCTTGTGAGTCATTGATACTGTTTGCAAGAAGGGCTCTAAGCCATGTTCTAACATCTCTAGGCAAAATTTGAACGAAAACTTTCATTCTAACATCATCAGCATCAACTTCATAAATTTCAAAGTAATCTATCATTTTTTTAGTATGCTAGTGAGTTATGTAAGTACCTGTACCATCAAAAGAAGTGATTTTACTTTGATATTCTTGCGGCATAGCACTTGGATTGGCAGGTAAGTTCAGAGGAGCATATCTGTTCGCCATTATAGTAGGAATATATGTGACAAGTGGTGTAGTAGGGATGACAATGGGAATATGGATAGCAGATGGGGTAGTGGAAAGGGTAGCTTGAGGTTGGGAAGTCTGAGATCCTGATGGTGAACTTGGAGAAGGGGTAGTAATCATAGCAAGATTTGGTGTTTCTCCAGAGGTAAGCTCAGTTGGGATAAATTTATGTAGATGTCTATCAAGAGATGTAGTTACAACTTTAAGCTGCAAATTTTCAATGAATATTGGATCTTAAACTGTGTAGGTTAACCCAGATTCCGAAAAAGTCCCAAATGAAGAGCTTTCAAAATATTGAGCACAAGGTTCATCCTTGAGGGGAACTGACTTCGCAGAACAGGATTTTGATCTGAATAGAGGCCGAGAAATAGCAGAATTTTCTTGGCACTCTTGTAACGAATCCTTTCTGAAGCCAGGCTTCTAGGTGTATTATTGGTTTTTTGTAAATAGGTTTGACACTACAACTTTAATAGTTTCTTTAAGAGACTTTGGATAAGGGAATTGTGAACTTTCTTAAAGATTTATAAAAAGGGAATTGATCAAATATTAGAAACCAAATGTCCAATCTATAAGCTAGACCAGAGATAGACTGAAGTAGCATTCATTTACTTCTGCCATTACAAAGCAAAAACATTTCAAAGACTACCTGGCCAACTTCAGGCTCTGTCTGTAGCTTATAAAGTAGACAATAGTAACAAACAAATTATTCGGGTCCCTAGTGGAGTCGCCAACGATGTTATCACTCAGGTTTTCCCCAAAGTTGTAAGAAAAGGAAAGGAGGTCGAGGTAACCACAAACCAATCTTTTAGACACAGAATCTAGCCAATCTATATCCAGAGAGGGCTCTTTCTTATGATTTAACTTTGTTTTGAAAGGTATTCGGCTAGTTATGAGGTTCAGGGGTTTTGTTTGATTTTTGGATGGTGAGGTTCAATAGAGCATAGGTGTAAGACTGAGTAGTACAGTCCATTGGGCTAATGGAGTCAACGAGAATGGTTTTCTGGATTTGGTTTCTTGACAGAGGATGGTTCCACAGGGCAAGGTAGTCAAATAGGAAACAAATAAAGAGCTGAAGCAGGTGGAATGGTTTCAAATTGGGTAAAAGGCAGTTAAGAATCTCTCAACCTATTTAAATAGGGAAAGTGAATGATTAATACTAAAGAACATTTAAGAATTCTTTAACAAATAATCAACATGAAAGAATTGGGAAACAGGAGCAATTAAGAGTTACACTGCTTATTCTAATTTTGAAGAAAACACAGAGAATGATAACGGATGAAAGCAGAGTACATTCAAGCAAATTCTGAATTAATATTTATCTCTATCATTCAGATTCTAAAACATGGGTGATATAAGGAACCAGAAAAACTTTAAAACACAGATATACAAGACTTCTTGTTCTGATGCTCGGTTCAAGAATCCTGTGGCAAATCTTCTGCTTCAATTCTTCATCCAGTGAGCCCAATAATAGTTGATTCCAACAGCTTTCTATTCCAAAACTCAATGTTACCGCAAAGTCTAGAAATACTCACCAACCCCAAATACTTCGATTGGGGAGGTATTTATACAAAATATCTTACAAAATACCTGACGGAGATAATATCTAGTGATGACTCATCGTTTTTACAAAAGATAGAGACAAATAGTCTTGATAACAGGGAAAAAGATAACTGATGTTGTGCTGGCTGCTCCATCTTTGTCAGATGTGCTGGAGGTAGGCCCTGTGAGTCGGTTTACAGCTATCTTCCACTGATACTCTGTGCTGGCTATTCCAGCTTTGTCAGACATTTTTCAGCTCTGGTTTGATACGCTTTGACCCGTATGACCCTCATTTATCTCTATTTATCTTATCATGAGAAAATAGCCCAAAATTTATGTTCTTCATCCAAGAGAATTTTACAAGATTTCTAGCATATCTTCCCACCATTTCTGCTTTGGCATTTTATGTCTCTGAAGTTTCCTTAGAGTCTCATCAGTCTCTGTATACCTGAAGAAATTAGGCCAGATGGTGAATAGATGTTTCACCTCATGCTCAATATAAAATAAGCTCTCCAAGTTATCATAGAGGACTTGGCCAGATGGAAGTGCTTTCACTCCTGAAGCACTTGATGATGCACTAACTTGATCAACAACATATTTATTCAATTTATGTACATAATCCGTGTGTCTCATCAGTTGGTGGTTACTTGTTAAAGGACATGGTAGACCCTTATTCTACAAAACTGTGAAATTTTCTGTGAAAGAATTAATCTCCACCTGCATATCCTGACATCTCCTTTCCAAATTTTGTATCACAGTTTGCTTAGTTAGAACTCTCTTGATTTACAGAATGGTGCCTATTTCGTCTGTGATTTCTAGTGCTTCCAGTTGTTCACTAGTCTTGGTGTTCAAAAAATGTATTAGCCAGTTGGCTTGTTCAGGCATCTGTCCCAATAACGCTTTTTGTCTTTTGAATTTCCACTTGGGTTGCTCTCACTAAGTCAATCTACTCATAAATAGCTTAGATTGATTGCCAAACATTATTAAGGGATTGATTGATGTTGGCCCAGAGAATTCCTTTGATTTCTGCCAGAGGTTTATCCAGAGTGAGATCCTTTTCTAATGTTCTCACTTTATTCTCTAATGTTTTGACTTCCCTTATTTTCTCTGCCACATTCATATTGGATTTGTCATAATTCTTTTCTAATTTTTCCAACTTCTCTTTTACCAGTTTCAATTCAAACACTTGTAGTTTCAATTATTCCATGGTTTTTATTAGTTGTTGTATGCTCATATTAGTATTGTTGCCTGGTGTTGTTGCTGTTGCTGATGTACCTGTGATGAGCTCTATTGTAGATGCTGGAACATTAGGAGCCAATGTTGTTCCAAGTGTGGAGGGGGCTGCAACTGAGACTGTAGGAATGATTTCAAGAGGTTGGGAGGTGGATTCTCCATGGTTTCCCTTTAGTGCCTTTTCCAGTGCCCACTATGTATTAGTTAATATTTCGTTGAGTTTCATGAGCAGGTCCATCACGTCTTCTTCTGATTTCTGTTGTACAACTTCTGCAGTCTATGGATGCATGGAAGAAGGTAGTTTAAGCTGTTTTCTAAGGGCGGCAATGTCCTCTTATTTCTTCTTCATTAGTTCCTTTATGCCTTTAGCATCTTTGGGATCATGTCCCAGTTCAATGATAATATCCTCCAAAGATTTTATCTTATTGTTCTTAGCCAGAGAAGAAGCTTTCTCCAAATGTAGCTGAGTAGAGGTATTGTCTAAGGATTTTTATAATTTATGGCCCAAAATTGCTTTATCGGCCAGTGTGGAGTAGACCATCTCTCCAGTCTATTTATGAAGCTCAATCTGGTCCATAGGATGAATGTCCTTAGCTAAAACTTCCAAATTTGTCCTGATGTAATCAGCTGCTGACTGTGGTTGTTCCACTTTGGGCTTAAAGTAACTCATAATCATTTTTCCCTCTTTAATGTCATAAGCTGACATTAATCTTTGCTAGTTTGTGGGGGCCATCTTAAGATACTGGTTGTAAATTTGAAGCCTTAGTGGGTCGTTCCTGGCCTTTATCTCTATGAATGTCCTTTTGATGTCCGAGGCCTATTTGCTTTGTGGTCTGGTGGATGAAACTTCCACACTGTGCTACCTTCCTAGCTCCTGCCTGTGTGAGCTAGTTGATGTTTCTATCACTAGGGAAGTCTGCTAGCTGACTACCCTTTCACCTCTTAGACTGTTAGTAGTTTCTTCAATAATTTCATCTTCAAATAGGGGATTCAATCTTTGCCTCTTTGCACCCAGTTGTTCTGCAGGTCCACTGATAGGTGTGGGGTCTTCCCTGTCTCTTTTCTTGCTTCTTTCCTCATTTAGAGGACTCTATAATGCAAGAATTTCTGTTGCTTTAGCTTGGTCTGGAGGAATTTTCCCCTGACTCTGTTCTTTTGACATTTTTGGTTGGTCTGTCATTATAGGATGCTCTGTGGTATCTACCTCTTTTCCCTTTGAAGTCCCTGTGATTGTTGTGCTGGTTTTTTGTGTAGGCTACTGAGAAGTTCCAGCAGAGTAGGTACCAACTCCTGATTGTTGAGGTAGCTTGAAAGATACTTTTCCAAAAGAGTCTAGGTCAAGGCTTTTTCAGGATCTTTCATAGTTTTTTCCATATTTTCCTGTTCACTAATTTCTTCTATTAATGTCCCTTCTACCCATTTATCTTGATTTGCATATTCTTCAATTTCTGGGATTCTATGATGTACATAAACTGATAGCCTGTTTCTTACCCTTCTGTCACTTATGAAACTATTTGGGTCATATGGCACCCACCAAAAACTCTTCTTCAATTTAAGGTGTTCTTCTAATATCTTCTCAGCATCTTTCCATGCATCCTTAGAATTGATGAGATAAGGGCCTAACTGGTTTTTTATCCTCAGCTGAGCTTTTTTCTTTGCATTACAAAAATGGGTTAAGTCTGCATTGATGATCTGCCTGAAATATTCTAGTGCAAATAATCTCATGGGAACATATTTGGGCAGCTTGAAAGGGCAAAGCTCACACCCATATATTCTAATCTCTATGTGATTTTCATACAGGTACCAATCACTTATCATATACTGTTTGGAGAGCTGCAGAATCTTTTTCATGTCACCAAAGATTCTAGGAGGGGAAGCTCCTATCAGCAAAGTGGATGCTTTATGTACAAACAAGTCAATGAATTCATTATAGGTATAAGGGCACTTAAAGGTATTATGGAAGACTGAAGTCCAGAAGATCATAGACCTTTGATTTCCCTTTGAGTCCAACCTCCTGATGGTGAAAGAAAATCTATCTGGATGATAATATAACAGAAGGTGGTATATGAAAGATGTGTACTTGAAGACTCCTTCTCTATCCAGGTTCAAGAATTGATCATGGATTTTATTGGCAATGAAAGTGGCATACTCATATTTGATAGCAATGACCTGTCCTGGGGTAAATATTGACAGTAGAACAAGGGTGATCTCATCAACATAATCACTGGTATTAAATCCCAAGATCAGGGATATCATGTCAACAATAAGTCTGCTAGTGTCATTCAAACAGGTCTGCAGATAGGGAGGTGGGCCTTGGGGCTGGTGGTCTAGCTTCATGAACATATGAGCAATACGAGTTATCTCTGAGTTGGACAATTGAGTAGATTTTTCAAGTATATACCCCATGGACAGATGAGCCAGGGGCTTAGTGGAATGGAAATGTATCATCTCATTGATGGATTCAGTAGTTATGTGAAAAAGAACAGTTTGGGACGGGGACATGATAGCTCTATGGACAGGGTCATAGTTGGCACAGCACTGATGAATGATGTCTGGGAAAACATGAACTGAGGGAATGAAATACATGGGAAGGTTAGATTCCCATAACCCAAAAAAATTAGAGTTGTTTCAATAGCTATCCCTGATTTGGTAGAAGGCTTGAAGATGGTTCACATTTCCATACAAATCTTTTATTTGGAAATCTTTGTCAGCCAGGGGTAAATAATCTAAGTCTTTGTGAGGTGAATTCATAGGCGCGACATTCAGGGCTGCGGGAGCTTCCATATTTGGTTCTTTTGTTTTCAAACTAAAATTCGAGCTTCTGTGGAAACAATGGAGTAAACAATAGGCTTGGGGATCTTTTTATGGGAGTTTCGGAATGATTTCAACTTGATTTCAGCTCTTTTGGGTAAAATTCTTAGTGGAAAAAATGAAATTACAGGTTCACGAAGTGAATTGGGTAAATACCTGTTTTTAAGAGGCAAACAATGTAATTCGCAGGTTGGATGATGAACTGCAGAGCACAACACTAGAATTTATTGGCCGGGTGGTGGACTAGACGCTTGTACAGTCGTCTGGACGTATTTTGTATGAAAACAGTGTGCAGGGAAAATGGTGAAAATGACATTTTCCTGTTGTTTTTAATGAAAATTGTTTGGCGGGTATTTTTTGTCATTTATTGAGCAGCTGACGTTAGAGTGATGAGATGTATTGTCGCTAGCGGGGGGTGTTAAGCGGTTTACCCTGCACCGCTTTTGGTGTCGGGTGGTTTCAGACGGGGGCAAGCGGGCAGGTTGAATGAACGACGCGTGTCCTTGGTACGGCGGCAAAACCACCGATTCCTCATGTGTGAATGTTTGGCAGTTATGGTGGTTGTGAAATGATCATTGACCGTCGAATGGATGGGCGAAGATCTGATGGTAGATGGGCTTTAGAGATGGCGGGAAGTTAACACTGCGGGCCTGATATATTAAACCATGTTTTAAAATGTATCAGAGGCAATTTCATTGCACATGGCTGATTGGTTATTAATTAACCAGAGGTTAATTAATTCCATGATGCATGCGGGGAGGTTTCTTAATGAACTTCAAACAAATTCATCAATCCCTGCTGAAATGTAACTGTGGTCGTATTCGACCGGGGTGGGAAATATTAATATTTGGGGAATTTTTAATGTATTTATATACAATACGGTATTGGGAATAAGGGTGGGATTTATATAAATAAAGTCAATAGTTAATATGAAAAAATGTAATGAACCAGCATTAAGTTAGAAATGATTGTCTTTTCATGTTAACTTAGGCTTTGAAGTAGAAAAAGGGGTTTATATGATATTTGTGCAATCTCCTAATTAAAATAGAGTTTTTACTTAGGGAGTCATTACAAAACGGAATGAGTGGTTTATGAGTGATATTAAGCAGATCTTAATATCCTTGGGGAAGTAAGCGAATTATTTTTAGGGAAAAGTATGAAGGAGAGTTAGTCATGAAACCCAGTCTCACTTAAGCTGCATCAAGTGTAATATCCGCCATGGCACTTGTGATTAAAGTAAAAATTAACACATGTGGAGACAAAATCTATCACAAGTATCATTCTGCAACACCATTGTACCTGTTAGCCTCCTGCTGCAGCAGGTTACTCATCTTTCATGATTGAAATTTTTACATGCCAAATATGTCATTCTTTACATACTGCAATGTTCCATATTTGCTACAGAGGCCAAAGAAGGATGCCATGAGAATGTGCCAGTTCAAGTACCACTACTTTTTTCCAATTCTGATCTACTATTCCATTTTGAAGAACTTTCGGTTAAAGGGAGGTCCAAACAGTTTAATCTTGGTCTCCCTAGGTTTCAATTTCCTGTTTTAGAATATAGAGAATGAATATCTGTCCAAACAGCTTAATCTTGGTAGATTCTTAAATAGGTAGAGAAGCAAGGGTGCTCAACAGCTTAATCTGAGCCCCTGGATGAAATAAGTGTAGATGTAGATAGGAGGAAAAAAAAAAAAAAAAAAAATTGAAAAGCTCGGTCTGCAAGTCCAAATGCACCCAAACCAAGAAGAAGAAAAAATGCTAGGAAAGTAGGTTGGATAGGTAGCTTTGAGGTTGCAGAAGGTTGATGTGCGACCAATTTCATGTTTTCATGTGTCATATCTGTTCAAGTCACAGTTATTAGGCGGTTTTCATTTGAAGGATTTCAAGCGAGGCATGACTAATTTCCCCCTTCTTCCTTATTCCCCAAGACACTCACTAATATCCCTGAAGAGATCAAGATCTGCTTGATGCTTCTTAGTTTCATCATTTTCCATATCATTCACCTTGGTGAAGATCTCCTTTACTCAAGGAATATTCGTACTCCCTTTATGGATCATTGTTTCCCTTAATAGCCTAAGATTCATCCACTTAGCGCTTTCTCATCATGGTCATATTATTATCTAACTCTATTATATAGCTCCCTATCTATCACCCCATCCCCTGCTAAAATTATGTTAATAACTCCCCTACATACTTATCCCCTCCCCTTGGTTGAAAAATAACCATAAGTATTCCTTGGGAATTGCTAAGTTTGCCTGAAACATAGCAAGAACCCTCATTTCGTCCCATTAAAACCATCTTCCAATGCAATGGACTCCTTCCTAAGCATAAAATTCCTCTTTTTAGATTATCGGACCTCTTCCGAGGCCTCAAATGCCCTGCAAAAGCATACATACCCTTCTTCCGATCGCAAATAACCCTTGCCGACTGCTGTAACATTCTTCCGATCCCTTTGGATCCCCCTTCGACGCGATTATCGCAGTCGGAGGTCGCAAAGGTAATGTGGCTCGTTGTTGTTTCTCCCCAATGGATGTCCCGCCGATGCCGTTTCGCAATCAGCGTACCACAAATACTATATGTCACATATATATGCCCCTTCCCCTTTCTACCGATGCGATATCGCGAGATCGACAATCGACGGTCGCAAGAGTCACGTTCCCAAATTTCATACCACTTCCTTTTGCTCTGATGTGACATTGCCATAGCATCAAGAGAATATATCGCATCACAAATACTTCCTCGCCGCATGCATTCATTTACTTATATATTTCGTTTAAAACATGATTTATCATTAGGACAGGTTTCACTGCTAATTCATCGCAGATTGTAGCATTCCAGTTACCGCTATCGCATCGCAGAAACATACAAGGCACCGCACCATGTAGCACCCTGCCACGTCACCCCGCTGACGTCATCCGTCATACCAGAACCCACTGCTGATGTCATGCTGACGTCACCAACCAAAGAAGGGCGTGCAAGCACGAAAATGCATCTTAGGAGGCCTGAATTCAAGTTCTGAGGCAGTTTTCGATGCACATCGCTACGGGAAATAGGCCAAAGAGGGGAATCTTGAGGGAATCTTTTGATTCCTCAGCCATTTTTGCGCCGAAAAGGGCAGAAAAGGCCCGATTTTGCAAATTTTAGCATATCAGAAGAAAGAGAGAGACCCGGGTGAGGCATTAAAGAATATCAGTGCAAATGAAAAGCCAAAATCCATGTCAAAGAGTATCAGTGTGGCGGCGAAGTGTATCCGTAAAGATCTTCTCAGGGCTCGAGGTGAATGGAACATTAAAAGATAACCTTGAAAGTCATGAAGCAGTTGAGGAACCATTCAAAGCTCATGATCACAACGACTGCACATTAAAACTCACATGAGATCAATGGACCAGAACTCAAAGCACAGTTATTGCAGAACCACTGCACCAGGTCACCAAAGACACAATATTAACTCATTTTCATCTAGCTGCCTCTGGCGTAGCCCAAAGGATATTTACTCACATTTAATTTCAGCACAAGTTTAGATTTTAAAAACCTTTTCCTACAGACCTGTTTAGGTCGGTTGTAATAAATACTTCGGGATATTTTACCTATAAAGAGGGCCCTGAACAATGTAACAAGGGTTGGTTTTTGTTGGTTAGATGTTTTGCTTGAGCAGAGACTCGCACTGTATATTTGATCATTTCTATAATCAAAGACTGCTTACGAGCTTGGAGAATGGATTGTGTACTGTGTTTAATTGTTGAAGAGTGACTGTGGAATTCTTGTGCTGATGCATGAATCAATAAGTTTTTCTTACCTCTATCTTTCCATTCATATATCATTATCTAAGCATCAGAAAGAAAGAATAGCTTAGAATTTGTTTAAGTGCACTCTATGCTCAATTTCTACTGTTTCTTTATGTTTTCATCTGTTTTAGGCATAAATATGAATTCCATCTGGCTCATATTTTCCCTAATTCACCATGTGTGGTAGTGATCCAGGGATTCTTAACTGCCCCTAGATAGAGCTCATCCTCTTTCCCTCTGTTAAGCTGATTGAGAGATTCTTAATTGCCTCTCATTCCTTACATTTCACTCCATCTCTTTAGCTTGAAGTTTGTTTCATGTGCGGCTACCCTGCTCCATATTCCTCTTGTGATCAAGAAAGCCTACCTGCACTCCTACTCCTTGACTCCATGCCCAATGGTTTGAAACTTATCACTCTATGCCTACCTCTCTGCTCGAATGCATCTTCCTTCCATTCAAACACCATCCAAACCTAAACAAAACCCACTAAACCCAATAGCTAGCCTAAAATCATCATCAAAAAAGCTAAATCATCAAGAGATAGCCCTCTCTGATTACAGGTGGGCTAGAACCTGTAATCCAAAGATTGGTTTGTGGTTACCTCGGTCGTATCCCTTCAAGAGCTTAGGGACAACCTGAGTGATAACATAATGGCGACTCCACTGGGGACCTTCCTCAGATAATCTCACAAAACCAGTCTGAAGCTCCGCAGAGAAAGAAACGACCTTTAACAAGTTTCTATTAATCTGTATTCTTAGAAAAATTCCTAAAAAACAAGCTAGAAGCTGGCTCCCAAGAAGCATTCACGTTACACAAGATCAAATCCAGATCCAAATCCCCCATATGTTTTTGATAACCCCAATATAATTCCCAAGATCATTAAAAAACAAGAGCAACAAGAAGGTTTGACTATTTCCAGTCCTGAAACAGTTCAGCATAGCCATTTAGCAACCCCTGTTAAAGTTTTGTTCCGTTCAAACCCTACTTCCCCTGGCTCATCATCCACTTCTACGAACCCTGTTTCCACACCTCCATCAATAGCGAATACCACCACTACCACTCCTATTATCCCTGTTACTCCAGTTGTTCCACTTGTCCCGGTTGTTCCGCTTATCCCAGTTGTTATGGCTAATAGATATGCACCTCTACAGCTGCCTGCAAATCCCGGGGCTATGCCTCAGGATTATCAGACTAAAATTACCTATTTTGATGGCGCAAATTCCTGCATAGCTCTTCAGCATACAAAGAAAATGCAGGATTACTTTGAGAGTTATGAGATTGATGATGATAGTGTAAGAATGAATATTTTTGTCCAAAGTTTGACCGGTGATGTCAGGACTTGGTTCAGAGCACTCCTAGCCAATTCCATAGGAGACCCAGAAGCCTTATATCAGTCCTTTATTAATAGGTGGGAGAAAAAGAAAGACCCCTTGCACATATTATCTGAATATGACACTATCAAAAGAGGCCCTCAGGAAACTGTGTTGGATTACTACACAAGGTTCAATAATGTCTACAATGCAATACCACAGAACTTAAGACCTCCACCTGATCTTGATTTGTACAAATTCCATGATGGTTTTGATGCTGAAATGGCTTATCAGCTAAGGGAGAGATCCCCTCAAAGCCTTGCAGAGATGCAAAATGTTGTTGTTAGTGTGGAGGCAAACCTAATTTCCAAAAGAAACAGATCTAGAACTGAGAGAAGAGCCACCTTTAAGGAAGAACCCTCAGCCTTAGACCAGAAGTTAGATGCTATTATCAATGGCATGCATAGGCTGGGAGACAGAGTAGAGAGTGTTGAGAGGAAATCATCATGGGAAGGGCAACAACCCAACACCATAAGGAATCCAAACTTTAGGAAAAATCAAACCACAAATGCTGGGAGAGCTAGTCCCAAACATGATATTAGACCTCCTTTACAAGAAAACTACGCAGAAGCATCCACATCCAGTGAGCCCATAGAGGAGACTCACATGAACTTGATAGACTCGAAAAATGAGCAGCCAATCTTTCTCACTCAAGAAAAATAAGACTACCCTGATATAAAACAATTTTAGACCAAGACGGGAGAGTTTTTTTATTTTAAACAAGGTTATGATTTTGCTGTATATGAGGTCCACAAACAATATAAGCTGAGAACAAGAACCATTGATGTCCCTGCACCTAGCAAAACAAAGGACAACAAACATCCTAATGAGATTAAAGGCAGGGTTGTCATAACAGAACCAACTAATATTGCTGTCCCAAACCCGCATCAGGTAACTGTAAAGGACATATCAGACATATAGCCTCCTATTGATCAGCCTCTACCTTCTTCTTCCTTAAAGAAAAATTCAAACGACACTCCAAAAAATCTTCCCAAAACAAAAATACCACAAACTGTCATTCACCATAGCGTAGACAATCCAAAGGAAAACACAGAGAGTATTCTGGAAAAGGAGAAATCTGCTGCTATTAACGCTAAGAATCCATCAGAAAAACCATTCAGTTTAGAAGCTGAGATTGGAAAACTCAAAATATCCATCCCCCTCTCAAAACTTGCCAAACATGATGTATATAGGCAACAAATTCAGAGATCACTTCAACTACCAGAGGTCAGGGATGATGTAAATGTTCTAGATGATACCCCTGAGCTGCTGTTTGGCCCAGAAGTTAATGGAAAAACAACATATGGATCTGTTCCACCATTTTATGTCAGTCTACACATACATGACAAAATCTTGCACAATGCTATGTTTGACTCAGGTGCCTCACACAATCTTATGCCCAAAGCTGTAATGGAAAAGCTAAACCTTGATGTCACAAGACCCTACAAGGATCTATACTCCTTTGACTCAAGTCAAGTCAAATGCTTACGCTTAATCAAAGACCTTTGTGTGTCTTTAGTCCAATTTCCCAACAAGACAATCCTAATGGACGTAGTAGTCGCTAACATTCCAACAAAATATGGTATGCTCCTATCAAGATCATGGGGAGCAAAACTCCAAGGGTCGCTTCAACTTGACCTCTCTTATGGCACTATTTCTGTCTTTGAGCAATCAAAGAGACTGTATAGAGAAACACTGATGAAGTATGTGGTGAGTAGTGAGGAGATGCCCCAAAATTTTCCAGTTTACTCAATCCATTCTGATATGGATCCATTTATTCTTTTTAATGAGGATGAAGATCCTCCAACTGATGAGAAGCCTCTAGCTTTAGAGCTAGAGACATGCATAAATGAAGAAACGGTTGCCCATGCCCATGAAATAATCACAACAGTCAAGGTAGCCAGTAAACAAGAAGAACCTCCTCAAACTGAAGTTCTAGATCTGCCCAATCCTAAAATAACCAAAACTCTTGGTACAAGACAAAAACAGGAAATTGCATGGTATTTAGAGTTTGATGGTTCTGTCAACAAGCTAGGAGTAGGGGCAGGTGTATGGATTCACAATACACATGACAATCATGCAGAAGGCCATGCCTATAGACTAAATTTCAGATGTACCAATAACATGGAAAAGTATGAAGCTCTCCTCGTAGGCCTAAAACTGCTCAAAATTCTGGGAGCTACAAAAGTGTCCATTCTAGCTGACTCTGATTTGATTATCCAACAAATGAAGGGCAACTTTGTTACTAATGAAAATAGGATGAGGGCCTATAGGACTGCTGCAACAGATATACTTAACACCTTCGCTGAATCCGAGCTTGCCAAGATTTCTAGAAACCATAACATACACGCTCACAGTCTAGCCACTTTTGCTAGTACATGCAAACTTCCCTTTGAGCCAAATCACCATTTTACTGCTGAGATAAAACATAGGCCCACTGTTCCTAACAATATTAGAGATTGGCAAGTATTTGAAAATGATGCCCACATTAACAATTTCCTCACCCTTGAGGGTGAGTTTTCAAATTTAAATATTGACATGGAGGCCGTGAACAGTTCCCAACAACAAACAAATGAAAACCATCAGGATATAACAGCTGCAACAGCAAAACAAATCCCCAATCCAACTATTTTTGACAATGCAAACATAGAAGAACAGAAACAAATGCATTTAGAGGAAACAGCCAAAGCAGAGGCTGAGTTCATTGATTTGAAGAATAATTTTCTGCCTTCTGGCCTTACTCCATTAGAAGATATGTTTGATGACAATGATGTGCCCAAAAATCCAAAAATGGAGCCTTCGGATGCTGCAATAGAAGAACACAACATAGGGACAGCAGAACAGCCCAAAATGATTAAATTGTCCAAAAATCTGCCCCCTAATCAAAAGCCAAAGTATGTGGATTTATTCAAAGAGTTCCAAGATGTATTTTCCTGGAGTTATGAGGACTTGAAGTCCTATGACACCTCAGTGATTCAACATACCATTCCCTTAAAACCAAATCAAAAAC
>APFE030215955.1:7267-28751 GCA_000404065.3 Pinus taeda
TTTTTATCTTGGTTTCTCTTATGAATTGTTTATTTAATATGAATATGTCAGAAGGTGGATATTTTGTTGATCATTTAAATGAATTTAACATGGTTACTAATCATTGAAGTTCTGTACGGGTAAATTTTGATGATGAATTTAGGGCTCGGATCCTTCTATGCTCATTGCTAGAAAGTTGGAATGACTTAGTTATTCCTATCAATAACTTTGTCTCTGGATCTATTACGTTAAATTTTGATGATGTTGTTGGTTCTATCCTTAGCGAGGAAATGTGACGGAAAATCTCAGGTGAGATATCAAGTAATGCTTTGACTGCAGAGACTAGGGGAAGAAAAATGGAAAGAGGAAGGAGCCTAGGAAATCGCAATAAGTCAAGAAAAGGAAGATCCAAATCTAGATCAGGGATAGTGCGCTAGAAATGTGGGAAGAAAGGACACATGTAGAAAGACTGCAAATATTGGAAAGGAAAAGAAGCAAATGGACAACAAGATAAAAATCATGAAGCAAATGGAGTAGGTGATGTGTTAAAAGATGTTTGATTCTTTCATTAGAAAATATTATAGATTCCTGGGTGGTTGATTTATGGGCTTCATTCCAAGCTACACGTGATAGGAAATATTCGCATGACTATGTTCAAGGATATTTTGGACATGTTCATTTGGGTGATGACAAACCTTGTAGATCGTAGGAATGGGTAAGGCTTTTACAAAGAAACATAATGAAAACCAATGTCTATTGAAGGAGTTAAGGCATGTTCCAGATCTGAAGAAAAATCTAATTTCAAAAGGGCAGTTGGGAATAGAAGGTTATGTAACTACATTCACAAAAAAAACCATAAAGGTCAGTAAAGGATCCGTGGTAATAACAAAAGGAGAAATGGTTGGTACATTGTATTTATGCAATGATATTTCTTATTATGTTAATTCTTTGACCTCCACATGAGAAGACATGACATTGTGGCATCATAGGCTCAGACACATGAGTGAGAAAGGGATGTAGATTCTTCACTCAAGAAATTTGTTGTCAGGTTTGAAGCATGTTGATTTGGATTTCTGTGAAAATTCTGTTTATGGAAAACATAAGAGAGTCATATTTATCAAAGTTGGGAAGGAAAACAAGAGAAAAAAATAAATATTTTGCATACACATGTATGGGGACCTTTTCATGCATCATTTCTTGGTGTCTCTCGCTATTATGTTACTTTTATTAATGATGCAACTAGAAAAACCTAGATTTATTGTATTTGGAATAAATCTAATGTATTTGATACTTTAAGAAATGGAAAGCTGTGGGTGAAAATGAGACAGGAAATAAGTTGAAGTGTCTTAGATCAGATAATAGAGGTGAATATTGCAACAAAGAGTTTGATAACTATTGTTCAGAGCATGGAATTTGCAGAGAGAAGATAGTTCCAAGAAAACCACAGGAAAATGGTGTGTCAGAAAGAATGAATAGGAAAATCATGCAGTGTGCAAGATGCATAGGATTGAATGTAGGATTTCCCTTACAATTTTAAGCAGATGTTGTAGATATTTGTATTTATCTAATAAACAAAGGGCGTTCAAGTTCCTTAGATGATGGTATTCCAAAGGAGGCATGGACAGGTGAAAAGGTAAACTACTCATTTTCAAATACTTTCAGTTGTGAAGCCTTTGTCCACATCAATAAAGACAACAAAACAAAGTTTGAGGAAAAATCAAAGTAATGTACCTTTATTGGATATGGTGTAAATGATTTTGGTTATCACTTATATGATTATGAAAATCACAAAATCATTGGGAGAAGATATGTCATATTCAATGAAAAGGTCTTGTATAAGGACCAAATGTACGGAAAGAAACGGGAAAAAGAAAACAAAGAATGTTCAGTACTTGATGAAATCACAGAAAAAGTAAAGGTGCCTGGAAATCATAATGATCAGTAGTCACAAGAAAAGAAACAACCACAACAGCAATAGGCATCTCAAACACCTGAAAGTGGTGTTAGAAGTTCTACCAGGATAACTAGAACCCCCCCGACGATACTCTCCTTCATTAAACTATGTATTTTTTACTTATTAATGAATCGGAAAGATATTAAGAAGCAATGCAAGTAGAAACTGAGAAGAAATGGGAGTAAACCATGGAAGAAGACATGGACTCCTTGATGCATAACCATACTTGGGACTTAATCAAGTTGCCTACAAGTAAAACAATGTTGCAGAATAAATGGGTTTACAGGTTCAAGGAAGAAGATGGAGGTAAAAAAGGGTATAAGGCTAGACTTGTGGTGAAGGGGTTTGCACAAAAGAAAGATATATACTTTGATGAAATTTTTTCTCCTGTTATTAAAATGACTTCAATCAAAACTATTTAAGTCTAGTTGTCACAAAATGTTTTCATCTTGAGCCATTAGATGTAAAGATAGTCTTTCTCCATGGGGATTTGAAGGAAGAAATATATATATATATATTATACATATATATATATATAATATAAAATATATAATATATATACTATATATGCAATTAGTGACAAGTTATGAGGTATGAAAGAAAAAAATAGTGTGAATACCAAGGAAGTGGTATCTAAAATTTGACAGGTTTATGTCTAGATAAGGTTATACTACATGCCACTCTGACCATTGTGTTTATCTTAAAAGGAAAAAATGATGGCATCTATATTATATTGTTACTGTATGTATATTACATGCTTGTTGCAAGGTCTAACAAGTAGGAAATAAATGTGCTCAAAAGAAAATTACAAAATCCATTTGCAATGAAGGATTTGGGTGCTGCAAAATAAATGCTTGGTATGAGAATAATTAGAGAAAGGAAAAATTGTAAAATAACATTGTCTCAAAGTGAGTACATAGAAAAGGTGTTGGAAATATTTAATATGCAGAATGAAAAATGAGTTAGTACAACTTTGGCTAGCCATTTCAAACTAAGTAAAGAGATGTGTCCCAAGACCCAGGAAGAGATGGATTATATGTGTAAACTTCCATATGCATGAGAAATTGGAAGCTTAATGCATGTAATGATATTCACAAGGATTGATATTGCACATGCAGTGGAAGTTGTAAGAAGGTATATGAACAATCTAAGAAAATAGCATTAGATGGCAGTAAAGTCGATTCTCAGGAATTTGAGAGGTACCACAAATCAAGCATTATTCTTTTTTGGTTTAAACATTTCTCTTTAGGTATATGTTGATGCAGATATGGAAGGTGATAGAGATACCAGGAGGAACTCCACAGGGTATGCATTTATTGTAGGTAGAATAGTTGGTAGTTGGGTTTCAAAATTATAAAACATTGTTGGACTTTCAACAAAAAAAACAGTGTATGTTGTTGCCACAGAGGTTGGTAAAGAAATGATTTGGTTACAAAGGTTTATGTATGAATTGGGCAAGAAGCCAGAGATTTGCAAGTTATATAGTGTCATCCATAGTGTCATTCATCTTGCAAATAACTTAGCATTTCATTCCAAGACTAAACATATAAATCTCAAGTACCATTGCGTACGGTCAGTGTTAGAAGATGGACAGTTGAAGTTGGAAAAGACACACACTATCCAGAATCTGGCAGATATGTTAACAAAAGTTGTAACTAGGGAGAAAATGAGATTATGCTTAGTTTCAATTCGTTTTCAAGTATGATGGTGAAGATGATAAACAGCCAGGTCCAAGTGGAGTCATTGTCCAACAAGTGAAGCAATGATGGATTTTATATAATCAATCTCCAAGTGGGAGATTGTTGAGTGTAGATCCTGATTATCTTCTTGATTGTTTAGAGGTTTTTTGTTTCAGATGTGTTGGAACTTTGTTCCTAATGCGGTGGAAATGTCGACCATTTAATCATCATCAAGGGGGTCTAGAGGGGTGATGGTGACTTTTATGAGCCCCCTTCCCTGGCGGGGGTTCAGGGGAACCTTGAAACGAAAAATAGATGAAAATTTACCTTGTAAAATATTGTAATTTCATAGTAAATCCAGGTCATTCATTAAGAGGATGATCTAATGATAGAAGTTATGTTCATTTAGGGTTTTTTTTCACTAGAAGGAAAACCTTGGTTTACATGAGGGAATTGTATTACGGTTATGTATTTTTATTCTCAACGAAAGAGAGGGAGGATATTATGTGAGAGTGAAGAGGAAATTATAAAAAATCTATTGTAGGTTGTATCTCTTCATTTTGTTGGATAATATAAAAGGAAGGACTGGTTGTTCTTTATGGAATTAAGCCCAAATTGGGTGAACCACGTTTAGCTGTGTTTCTCTTGTTTTATGTGTTTTTGTATTTATGTTTCCTCAATATTTTTTGTATTTCATTACTCCGTTAATTAATGTCTAACATATATGTGAAGAATGGGTTTGAAAATTGAGTCATTGGGTCATGTGATCAACTATATTTTTCCACGTCCACTCATTCCATATGTTGTGAATATGGTTGTTAGTACCTTCGTAGAATAGACAGTGGAAGTATGGCCTCACAAATCCAAAGATGTAGATGTAACCGACCAAACCCTAACCTTTTCGCTTTGGTTTCTTCCTTCAACATTTGGATTCTTTGGTCATGGTGGAGGGGTGTCATGCCCAGATAGCACCACCCTGGAAATTGTCATTGTATTGGAAACTCTAATTTCCTCTCAGGTGTTCATGGAAAGTATTCCCCTCTTCCCTTTTTTGTTCAATCTTCAACAGTCATCGTGATAATATTTTCTCTCACACACACACAGATATATATATATATATATATTTTCCTCGCCTTTGTTTCTTAGTGTTAGCTTTAGCCCTGCCCCTTTTTTTTGTTATCTGGTTCACATGATTTATTTTTCTGCATCAAGTTGTTGTTAGGTCACCGACCTCACCACGAGTTTGCTATAAATGTTGTTTATCTCTCAACCCCATGATCAATTTCTTTGTTTTCTCAATGAGAACCACTCTTGAGAGAAAAATGGGTTTCCTTTTATTGTGAAGTTACTTTCTTGAAATGGTTGTATTATTATTTATTTTTCTTAGCACATAGTTAATTGGTGTGATGCGCTCCCCTATCATTTGTTGTGTAGCTGATGATGTGATTTCTAGAAAGTGCAGGGTGTTGGATATTTTTTGTTACTTTTCCATTTTTTTGAGTTGGTCCTTATTTGAGCAACGCATACAAGTAATTAAATACTAATTTTCTTTTTCATTTAAGTTTCCAATAGGTTCGTGAGGTCAACATGTACTGATTATACTCTTTTCTTCTCAGGACCTAGTGTAATTAATTTTTCCTTTTATAACATCTATAATTTCACTCTTACCCTTAGTGTTAATGGCATGGTAGGGTTCTTTTTCAGGAGTAGAGTGTCACAACTCTTCTGACCTATAGGTAAAATCTTACTCTTTTATGGGGTTATTGTTGTCAACAAAAAATCATGTTCTATGATTACTCTGTCCAACAATTTTCTTGATACTCACAACCTTATTCAATATTATGGTGATAGGTTTTGTGTTGCTGTGAACGACTGGCATCCTATACATTAAGCAAATTTTTCTTCTAATTTTACATCACTATGCCTATAGGTCGGTGTTTCCTTCCATGCCCATGGATTCTTGGTTGTACGCTTCTAGAACAAAGGTCATTTGGCTCCAATTCTTGTTATTGATTCTTCAATGTCGAAGTAGTCGCCTTTGTTTCTTCTATAAATAGTAACAATAATGATAGGCCACCAAGATCCCCTATTGTTATTTTATCATTAAGATTAAACTTGGATGAAACAAAATCATCGAAACCATTTTCCAGATCTGAATCTTTTCATTCCTTATCTTGAAGGTCCAAATATGACATGACTAACCCATATGAACCTGGACCCACAAGAGATATAATTTCATTTGGATATGCCTTTATTGAAGTTGAAAATACAGATAAATCATCTGAAGGAGTAGCCGGTAGGGAATTTCTTTGTCAAGATAGATATGTATCCCACTGTACCCCTATAACTTGAGCACATGTATCTCCTATGGAGGATTTCCTTAAAACAATTTATGTTTGAACAACACTGGTTCCATTAGGACTATATTTACTAGTAACATGTGATATAGGTGGCCCCATCCCTTCACTAATAACAAGTGGTTTGGATTCTCCCTTATTTTTAACAATGATAGGTTCATGTTCTAAGGTAATGATAGTTGGCATTGCCTTGTACATTTCCTCCGACTCATTTTTTTTCAGAATAGGAACAACAAAATTAAATATCATAGAAATATATATATATCTAAACTTAAATGTTTGTCTAGACTTGCAACAATTATTTGTGATTTCAAGGGAAATTCAACCAAGGTGACCCCTTCATCTACAAGGTAACATGTCTCAAAGGATAAATGGTAAGCTACAAACACTGCATATTGAACATGTTTAACTTTGTTCAACTGATCACAACTTGCACCCATAAGCAGAACATGTAAATACAAGAGAAAATCAAGTCCTATAAATTATGACTTCAAGAAAAGAGCATATAACTTAAGATCAATATGTCACCTAGTTTGGAGATAGTCAACCACTTGAGATACTTCCAAATGAAATTTTTATAACCTCATTACTTTGTTGGAAATATTTTACAGAGAATATTAGATTGATTTCAAGCCTCCAAACTCCATCTGTGAATTATATTATCATAGAATAGATAATAGAAGATAGAATTTCAAGGCATATTAAGCATAAATATAATATTTATTTTAATTAGAATGAATTTATTAAGAATACAAAATGAATCCTAGATAGTTTGCCACCCTTAGAATCACCAGCCTAAGCTGGCAAACAAGTTTCCAGTTTGTATTAGAAATGTAGATTTATTGTTTCACATCACAATATATAGGATAGAGCACTAATCAACATGAGAAACATTTCCTACATAAATAAAAAATAAAGTTGTAAAATACCTAGTTGAATAGGTAGAGAGGGTATACATGGCCTCCCCACAACAACTGGCATTTGAGGAGGGTTGGGCCCCCTATTTATCAAATTTTTTCCATCCATATCTCTACAAAAGTACTTGAAACCCCATTTCATTTCAAGATCGACAAGTTTGGTAGAACAACACTGAGAAACAACTTTGGCAAGTAGATTTCAAGAGATGAACTTAGAACAAAGTTTTTTCCAAAATAACAACACCCAAAACTCTTATTTGTTCTTCTATTTCTTAATCTCCTATACTCATTCGATGGAATCTCATTCATCATCTTGGGGAGGCTATGATCATAGAAATCATGGTGGAAGAATTGGTGAAGCGAGAGGAGATGGTGAGGAAAGAAACAAAAATTTCCCATTGATTTCCCTCTGTGGAAGTGTGTCACAAAAAGATAGAGAAAAAAAGAGAAATAAGGTGGAAACTACTTATGGAATTGCATAAGTGCAAGAAAAAGTTTGGATTCATATTCAAGGGTTATATCCCTTATGCTTTGGATTCCTAACAATCTGGTTTTGTAATCTATCACCCCAAAGATTGAGCCACAATTTCAAAAGAAGCATGATGAAGCACAGATAGCTAGGGAAGAAAGGAGGAGAAACATGCATGTTCTTGTATGTTAAATAAAGGGGAAGCACATTACCTCAACTATTGAGGAAGCCTAGAAGAGATTAGACACCAAACTCTTGGAAATAATGTTTGATTGTGGTAGGATGGAAGAAACATATAGTCGAGTTGCCCTTGCCATACATGCATGTGGTATTCCATTTATAGATTATTTTGTCTCCGTATTGGAAATTCGTGTTTAGAGTGGCGAATGAAGCACCCATCGGTTACAATTTTTTTTTTTTGAAAAAGTATGCAACACCATTCTGTAGAAGGAGAAGTTGTTCTGGACTAATACAACAAACCAACCATCAATAAATTTGATAGTATGTCTCCTTTAGATCCATACTTCTTTAGAGAAATAAATGCTTCAAATGGGGAGAAATGCATTGAATGCATGGCTAATATTTAAAAAAGTGTTTGATATTTCAAATCATGGCTACAATATTTGAATATGGATATTGATGCTATACAACAAAAATATGTACCCAAACAAATCCCATACAACCAGATGTAAGTGTCTACATCTCACAAAATGAAAAACATGTGATTTTTCCAAAATGATAAAAAATTTAAAAGTAACTAGACAAAGATAAATATGTGTGATAAACTTGTACAAAGCTTATGCCATAAAGACCTATTAAATCAATATTTTTGAGGCCTTTTGAAAAAAAATTAACAATTACTTTGGGGGAGATTTTCCCTGAATTTGTGTAGGGCATATTTTTAATTGTACCTTACAATGCAAATACAAATACAACACAATACAATCATATTTCAATCATATTTCGTGTGTACAATATAAAAGATGTGCGAAAAATTATATACCCCAAGCCCAACAAGTTTGTATGGTGACTTTGCTTCAAACGTCATGAAAGTTACCACATACACTGCAAGTTCATGTAAAGAAATTTATACAATCATTGAGTAGTTATGACCATATGTTTGGGACACCATGTGTAGCTCATAGTTTGAATCTTGCTTTCAAAGTTATTATTGTTAAATTTGCAGAAATGAAAAACATTACGATAAAGCAAAACAAATATAATTTTTTATTACTAAGGACCAACATGCATAAACACTGTGTACACAATTTCCCAAGCTCCAACTTTGTAATATTGGAGAAAATATATTTGCATCACACCATGTCTTGATTTTCTTATGTGGCAATGGGGTTGCTTTGTCCTTTATGGCAATTCGTCCCAACTGGCAAACATGGAGATCACCCAACACTCAGAAAGAAATGCACATTGGAACTATCATTCTTAATAAGGTTTTTTGGGGTTAAATTGAGTTGTTTATTTCCATATTGAATCCATAGTTGATCTATTACAAACTTTGTGATATGGATATTTCTATGTTGGGAGACATTTATGAGCATATTGGAAATAATTCACCAGATTCTTTAATGGTGGGAACCTTTTTTGTATGGCACCCATTAAGGGGATAATTATCAATAGATATGACATATAAAATATCCCTTTGCATAATTAGCCTATTCATTGAATCCAAAGTATACAACAAAGCTTAATTGGATAAATTTGGGAATGAAAGGAAAGCTCCAAACAATGAAGTTGTCAATGGATTCAAAGCAACAGTTTCTATCATTTGTCTTTAACCAAGGGATCTCTGAAGAACTAATTTACTACAATCATCACAAAGAGTAATGAATTTGAAAATGAAAATGTACTAATTGATATGGTTACTATGAATCTTATTGCATGTTGATCATATTCTGGTTCTGAAACTTTGAAATTGTAAATGCTTGCACCTCAAGATTTTTCACAAGTTCCCAACTTCCTATTAGAAAAATGACTATGGAGCACTTATGGGTTCATCCATTTAGTGAAGAGAAACAAAATTGCATCAACTAAGGCAGGGGATTTTTTTTACAATCAATCAAATCTTCACTTGATATCTCAATATAGTGGCAGGGCTTCAAAGTTGTGGGATGTGATTCTCGAAAATTTACTCATCGATATGAGTACTATGAAACTTATTACAAACTTATCATATTCTAGTTTTGAAACTATGAATTGCAGACACTTTCATATCATGCTTTTTCGCAAGTTACCATCTTCTTGGTAGCAAAAATACCTTGGAGAACTTGTGGGTTCATCCATTCAATGAAGAGAAACAAACATTCATCAACAAATTCAATGGATATTGTTTACAATCAATAAAATCTTCACATGGTATCTCAATCAGTGTTGCAGGAACTGATCCCCCCAGGTTCAAAATCTGAAACCATGCACTATGGGATCCCTCCCCAAACTTCCCTAAAAAATCGCCTCCTTGCTTTTTCAAAACTGTAATTCCTCAAATTTTTCATGCTTCCTCAAATTTCACCCAAATATGAAAGTTGCTAACTAAAAAAAACCTCAAAAACGTAGAAATGATGAATTTCTCCACCATTTCACAAATCTAGAAGCTGGTATGGAGTTGATGTTTGCCTTCCTCTTAGTATACATAGATTGAAATCAAATTTTACATTAGTGGTAAATGGGCTTAATCTTTAGCCATCATTGATTCTCATACATCTCAATAGTTTGTGATTATTCAAATGGTTGTTGAGGTATATTGTGTTGCACTAACCATGTCGGTTATATTCAATTGACATTTTTGTTCATTTGGTAAAACCCTTAGAAGCTATGTTTTAGAGTGAATTTCATAGCCATGCTACAAACATCTTTGTTATGTTTGGTCAAGATGAGTCTTTATTGTACGACAAATGACATTCTCCAGATCACCATTAAGGGAGGATGTTATAGTTATATTTTGATTATGTCATATATTAAAGTTATAATATATTCTAAGTTGGTAATTAAGTGACTTAATTTGCATGTCATAAATAGAGTTTTTTTTTATTATATTAGTGCTTAGCTAATAAAGTAATTGTACAAGATTTTGATATAGGAAATTGTCTTCTTATATATGCATTCACATCAACATGAATTGGATATGAATGAAACGTATAACTATCTCTTTCAATATATTTTGGCTTGCATTCTTTGTAAACATTCTTGATTGATTTTCTTCATACCTCATGTTTTTTTCCCATTTAGGATTAAAATAGAGCAATTATCAGGAGACATAAAAGTCTCTAAATCCATAAAATAAAAAATAAACACAGCTAATGTTTCAAACTCATTCTTGGCATTTAAGGCTTACCTCAAGAGCTTTTTTAGCATTTGTTTATGTAATAACTCCAACAGACACATTCGTTGTCGAGACCAATAATAGAACCTGTAATATGTAATGCACATACAACTTAGAGGACACATTAAATAGTTTTAAGAGAAATCACACTAGATATATATAATAGATTGAACGCATAATTTTGAATAACCATCTTATGAAAAGCAGGATGATACAAGGAACTTGGAAAATAATATTGAAATAAAAGCACTAGAAAAAACAAAATTGACCTAAAGGAACCATCGTCAAAAGGGGATATTTGGAATTAAAAGTCTATTATAATCCACCCAACCAATGCTTCTACTTGATTTTCATTAACTCTATGCATACTTATGTTATCAAGGTTGCATGCACTATATATACTCCAACTAGTTTCCTCAATTTTATGCTCAGCATAAATAATGTTTGAGATGATGTTGCTAAGGCACTACTTTCATGGAAACTATAATATTAAATGTGAGTTAATTTCTAACCCCTCTCCTTAATGGCCATTTTTCATACAAGTTGCCATGTTATCTTAAGGAGATATTATATAGACTACATGACACACAAAAATGACTGGTTTTCTTAATTGAATGGTAATGAATGTCACCAAGGGACAAATTCTTTAAGAGATGAGAAGGTATACATATTGAAATCCCATGGAACAAACCCAATGAACATGCCTAATAGAAACTAAAGATGTGTAAGATATATTATATGTAATGGGCCTAAAGAAGAAACTGTAGACAATAAATCAAATACTAAAGCAACACTCCAAGATTGAATCTAAAGTCAAAATGATTCCATAAACAACAAGAGGGACAAATAGAAAGTGGTTGAAAAGTTTGTTGAAATTGATCTTCACATGTATACATATACAACAATAGGGAAAAAAGCATTGGTGGCAAAAAACATTTCTGAAAATCACCTATGGCATAAAAGGTATGGATATCTTAAGTCCCAAATTTGAACCTTTTAATGAAATTTAATAGGGTTCATGGTTTTCCTCCAATTCAACATGAGTTATTGTGAATCTTACATTTTAGACAAGCAACATAGCGAAAAATTGACAAAAAATCTTGCACTTGGAAATTGTGGATAGTGACCTTCATGATCCCATAGATCTTAGTCATTGGTAAGTGAAAAGTATTCTATGTCATCCATCAATTCCCTTCCAAGAAAAGTTTGGTTGTGCTTCCTCAAGTACAAGTTATTAGCTTTCATAACCCTAAAGAAAATCAGAGCAATTGATGAAACTTGAAACGGAAATTGAAAAGGAGATTAAGTTTCTCAGAAAATAGAGTTTGAGAAAATAAATTCTAGTTACTTCTACTGTTATTACAATACTCAAGGTATTTTCACAATGGAACTACAGTGTAGAGAGGAAACGAGGACCATGATGGAGATGGCCAATAGCATTGTTATCCTAGACAACTCTCAAACAACTTTTCGGTTAAAGAAATCTATACTACATACAACAATGTAATGATTCAAAAGAAGCCCCACAAAGGCTATGAGAAACATCTCACGTACAAATTCATAAGTGGTAGGAAACCATAAGTAAACTGCTAAGTTTCAAGTATACAGATACATGTATGTATACAAGTATGATATCTAGTAAAGATATGGAAATTTTTTAGAACAACCTATATATTTTATGGCTACGAAACAATTTTTTTTATATAAACAAATGTATGTGAACTTCCAAACAAAAGAGACAATTTTCAAAATGTCATTCATGGATTTGGAAATAGAACAAAAAATATAGTCCTCATTAATATTAGCAAACTTGATTCGCAAGCATTACATACAAAATGAGCTTTTTTCCACTATACTTATAACGTTGTATATTATATACATTACATTTAATACAAATAAGAAATTATATGTCATAAAAAATATCTTCATTAGAATTTACTTCCCACTCAGTCTCCAAGTACTTATACTCTGCAAAAATTAGGTTTTTGGTGAGTTCCCTTTGCTTCTTTCAAAATTTTACTTCAACTATTGATTTAAAGCACATGTAGTGTCTTCACATTGGGAATTGGTCTCAAGGACTTTGTTTCTTCTCCACCCACTGCTTTGTTTAGTTTTGGATGGGGGATTATGCCATCGAGTCTTAACCATACATAAAATCACTTGCCTTATTACAACTGGGTTTTTGTTAATCCTTCCCTATTTAACTAAAAATATTAGCCCATCAGTGAGTAGTGAACTTTTCTTGAGCATTCACATCAGGGGTTCTAGCAAGTAGTTTTTTTCTCTTCTAGCCTAGGTCCATTTTTAGGAAGAGAGGTGCACAGGCTACTAAGATTTGGACATAATTGGCCCTCCTCTCATTTCTTGTTCAGTGTTCATTCATGATGTCGTCAACCTTAAAAAAAACGGTGTTATCTGTAGAATCATATAACTCTAGTGATCATGATAATTATCATCTCAATGCTTGAAACATGCCTTCCACATCTCAAAACAAGAGAAACACCTAACCTTCCCTACCCCATCATTCTATAGAAGAGAATAATAATTGGCATATTCATAGACTCAAAAGTAAGTGTTCAGTCACTCAAAATTCTAACTCTAGAGCTTTAAAATACTATAACATAATACATTAATTGACTAAAATATATCGTGATGAGCTGTCCCCTGAAATTCAAAAAACAATTCTCTGAAATTGAGTCACTGTGATAAGAAGGAAGTGACCATTCAAGTCACCTGGAAACGAACGATTCCCTCTTTTTCACCCCTATAGATCCTAGCCAACCAATGTAATAAAAAAAAAGTTTCTTGTTTGTAATTACAATTTACAGATGAGTGGAACATGTGAGACATGGTTGTGGGAATTATTAAGAGAGTGCAATTTCCAGATTCATGGAGATATGATTGATGAACTAGTTCAAACTGTTCAGACATCTATATAGATCATTAGACAAGGCCTTGATCTAGATGAGGCTAACTATCTATCCAGGTATTATCCATCCACAAATAATAAAGTAGAATAACTCAATTTTAACAAGGAAAAGCGTGCTAATGAAACATGCCAACAAGTGGTTGTAATCATAATTAGTCAAGATGGATGAAAAAGGTGTTATTTCCAAACCCTTCCATTGAGCCATATATTCTACATGATTATTGGTTGCTACTCTGAGAACCCATGTATATTGATACTCTATTTTATCGTCGAGTCAAAAAATAACCCCTGTGGCTCCTACCAACCCTAAATGGTTTAATGATTAATAATAATTATCATTATTATTATTTTTTTAATTTCATTTTTTTAACTAACTAAATAATTAATATTTTAGATAAATATATATAATCAAAGCAAAAGTAATACAAAATCAACAATAAAAAGAAAATTAAGTAACAAGTTTAGGAATATTCAATTTCTACCCTTCCCCGCGAAATTTGACCCTTGTCACCTTGTGCAGACTAAACGCCACACAAACCGATTGGTTTAAACCTCATGGGTAATTATAAGGTTTAGCCTAATGACATTATCATTTACAAATTCATTAAAGTTGTTTAAACTAATTAACTAATGCAACCATATAAATTAAATGGTTGGTAGATGCTTATATACATCCCCTCTTCCTCTCTCTAGTAATATATATATTAAATAACTTTTAACATCATCATCGTCATCATTATAATCATTATTAAAAGAATTAATATATAAGTTAAAGCAAAGTAACTTTTAACATCATCATTACAATTATTATTAAAGAATTAACATATGAGTTAAACATGTATAAATTTAAAAATGCATATAACAAGATTCTTAACTATGGAGATTCTTAAACTATATGTAGATTTTGTTGCAATATTATGACTCAATATTATAACTTACTAATACCAATTGTCCAAACAACTATAAATATTATTATTATAACTTGTTAATACCAATTGTCCAAACAACCATAACTATTATTGAAGTGGAAACCAAACCCACACACGTGAGTCTTAAGGCGAGGGTGCCGGTTGAACAAGTTGTCGGCTTTAATAAGCCCTAACGCATGTCATATAAAAGCGATCAATCCAGTGGCGTGGACGGGAGGGTGTGGAAGACTAAGAAGACAGGTAGGATTCAAATACACGAAACTTCTTCTCGTGGCTCAGCGTTTTCCCTTAAAAGAGGGAGAGTTTTTATTTGTGAAAGTGAAAGGATTGCCTACAATGGACGGGTTTCACTCTGCCATTGGAAAGCGAGCACGCAGGGAAAATGAGGTTCTAGAGAACAATGACTCTGGAAATAAGAGGCGGAACTCTGGCACTGGTAGAGAGCGAACTCTGCCTGGCGCTGACAGTACTGTGTATCGCATACTATGCCCTGTTAATGTGGTAGGAAGTGTTATAGGAAAGGCGGGTAAAGTTATAAAATCTGTGAGTCGAGAGGCGTTCGAAGATCAAAGTTATAGATGCTGTTCCAGGCGTTGATGATCGCGTGATAGTAATCTTCAGCTCACCGTCAGGCAACGACAAGGAGAAGGATTGCAATGAGAATGAAGTTGAAGTTGAACCTGTGTGTCCTGCTCAGGATGCTCTTCTTAGAGTGCATTCTGTTATTGTTCAACAATCTTCTTCTGCTAGAGATAATGACGCCGACGACAAAAAGAGACAACACAATGCTCGGTTGCTGGCTGCTAACAGCCAGATTGGAGGTTTGATTGGAAAAGGTGGAAATAACATTCAAACATTGAGGAGCGAATCCGGGGCACAAATTCAGATACGGCCAAAAGATGAGTTGCCAGCCTGTGCTTTTAGTTTTGGTGAAGTCGTTGTCATATCTGGAGATGCAACCGCTGTCAAGAAAGCACTGTATGCAGTTTCAGCTTTTCTGTATAAACACCCACCTAAGGAGCAAATTCCTTGGACTGATATTTTATCTGCAACGAACCCAACTTCACTCCTTCCTTCCGGTGTGCCCGCATTATTTACTCCGCCAAATTATATTCCACAACGAGATTCACTGTTTGTTCATCACAGTTCAGGTGCTCCAAGAGTAAATGGTACTTATGCCTCCGGCCATTTACCAGCACTGGGAGCATATGGAAGTGAAGCTCGAAGCTCAATATGGCCTCTTACTTATAACCCTGCTCTTCCCATTGCTCCGAAATCTGGGAATTCTGCTGTTGAGAAAAGTCCGGAGGAGTTTCGTATTCGAATAGTATGCCCAAATGATAAAATTGGAGGTGTGATTGGTAAGGGCGGCAATATCATCAAAAGCATGAGGAAAGATACAGGAGCAAGTATTAAGGTTGAAGACACACAATCAGATTCAGATGAACATGTAATTGTGGTTTCTTCAACAGAGTTGGCTAATGATGGTGTTTCACCTACGCTTGAGGCAGTCCTCCAATTGCAAGGAAAGACTAGTGGAAGCACTAGTGACAATGACAATGATGAAGGTGGCATTTGTACAAGGCTTCTTGTTCCGTCAAAGCACATTGGTTGCCTTCTTGGTAAAGGTGGCAACATCATCAGTGACATGCGGAAGCACACTGGAGCAAATATTTGCATATTTCGCAAAGAGGAGCGACCAAAATGTGCCTCCGAAAATGAGGAGCTCGTTCAGGTTTCTGGAGACCCCAGTGTTGCTAGAAATGCACTCATCCAAATTACAAAAAGATTGAGGGAAAATATTTTCAAAGATGTGGATGGTGCTACCAACTCCCACTACCAACTCCCACACCCACACTGTGCCTCCTTTGTCTAGTCTATCTGTGCCCATTGCGAACCCTCTTTCATCATCAAATTATGGCAGTAGGCAATATGATCTAGCATTTCCAAGGTAGATCAGGTGCTCCATTATAAAATGTTCCTTATTTTTTTAATTCATATACTATATGATTATCAATTTTGAGTTTGCTTAATTTATTTTATTTAAATTCATCGGGTTAATGAAATAAATTGAGGAAATTCAAGATATGTTTGTTTGTCTTCTTTTTTTTTAACATTTCAAGGCTTAATATAAACAAAAACTAGTATATAATAAAAATATGAAAAGCGGTAAGCATACATTATAGCAAAGAACATCAACTCATTTAATAAAATGATTAAAGGATTAAAATTATAGAAGATAAAACCATTGAAAATAATGTTCATTTGCAAGTTTTAGAAAATAGAGGCCCGTTAGAAATGGAGATTATGATGCATCTCTTGGATATGGAAGAAGGTGATATAATTTACAACATGGTTAGACGAAGGACCATTTTCAAGAAGATTCCCACATAAACCAAGGTGAAACTTTGCCTAAGTATAGTGAGAATTGACTTATAAAAAGCATCTTGATTACTGAAGTGAGAAAAATGAAGGTGAATATTACGACTTACATACAAAAGAGTTTGGTTATTGAGGTGAACACAAATTTGGAGTTGAATATTACAAAGGAAAGTGGGTTGGCGCTTCATGCACTTGAAAAATTATCCCTTGTGGATTGGTAGAGGTTGGGAGAATGGGCATCCAACAAACCTCTTGGAGATTCTACTCATGATCTACATCCTCTTCGTAAGTGTTGTTCCATGTGCATGCATTGATCTACATGTTTGTGGCAAGTGTTGGTCCATGTCCATGTATTGATATACACACCCATAACAAGTATGGGTCCACATCCATGCATTATTGAAGCAAAAGGAAACATGGCCACATTATATACTAATGAAGGGCCATGTTCTTTTATTAGAATGGTTATTGAAAGAATGAAAGAAGAGGTAGTGGAGGAATATTATGTTTTCTTATTTATTCCATAAATAGCATAGGGGTGTTTACCAACGTGGTTGATATACATCGATCGATGTCATTTTCATACACTAATTGGAGTATAAAAGGTGGAAAATTCCACTGATCAGCGTATATCAACCACATAAAAATGTTTGTGATAGCTACAACCACATTGAACCATAAACACCTTGGTTGACCATGTTTGACATTTCTAACTATCGTTGACCACAATTGACAATTATGAGTCATTAGAGCATGGAATGTTCTAATTTGATTATGGTTGGCCAATGATGACTATGCTTGATCATGGTTGAGCTACCAAAATGTGCTTCTAGAAATGAGGAGCATGTTCATATTGGAGTGCCCAATGTTACAAGATATGTACCCATCCAAGCTACAAGAAGGCTCAAGGAAAATATTTTCAAAGAGAAAGATGGTGCGCGAAACAATGGCACTATACTTCCTTTATCTAATCTGCCTAGTGGAATTTCTATTTCATCAAACTATGGTACAACACAATACCATTTAGAATTTCCAAGAACTTTGTAGATCAGGTTATTTACTGTAAAATGTTTCTTAAATTTCTCCATTTGACAAATAATAAAAAAAATTCATTATATCCACTATAGAAATATATATATAATATGGGGTATGATTTTAAGTTTGCCCAGTTTATTTGAATCAAATTAATTATATTTAAAAATAAATAAATTGATTGTACATATAATTTGATATCTAAAATTTTTATATTTATAATTAAAAAAAATTGTAAAATAATTTATTTTATAATTGAATATTTATAGTAAAATTTTCTAAATGAAAGAATTTCAATAAGTTAAAAATAATGTTATTATACATACAAATTGGCTTTTGAATATGTAATTATGAAAATTATATTTTATAAATAATTAACAAAACGATTCTCAAAACATAATAACTTTATTTTGATAAAATACTTTATTCCCTTTCAATAATGTTATTATACATACTAATTGGCTTTTGATTATGTAATTATCTTTTTATCCAATCTTATTCAATATAGAATGATTTTAAAAATACCCAATTTTATATATAACTTTCTTTAATATGAAATAGAATTAGCTAGTTGATGGTCCTTATTGTATGGCAATTTTTTTCTTATGTATGGTGACATTTGACTTCATCAAAAGGAGTTTGGTTGTTGAGGTGAACAAAATTTTAAAGGCAAAGATTAAGGGAAAATGGAAGGAGTTTGGTTGTTGAGGTGAACAAAATTTTAAAGGCAAAGATTAAGGGAAATTGGGTTGGCACTTCATGTACTCAAAAAATTATCCCCAATGGATTGAGATAATACCAATGGATCTAAATAATTTATGGAGTGAAAATTTAGATGCAAATGCTTAAAGTTTATTAACTAGACATTATCAGAAGTAACTCATGGTTCAATAGGTGGAGAAGTAGAAGAAAATAGAACACAATGTGTCTAAACATGGAGGAATTTCAAAAAACATAGGGAGAATGATGTGGAGCATCCATCAAACCCTCTATGTGACCTAGAAATTCAACTAATGATCTCTTCTCATCAATTGTAGTTCTACTAGAAATGCTCCTTATTTCCTTTTCTAATTTCAATTTTTCTTGCATTTTTCCAAATAGTATGTTTGTTCCATCTCTTTAAAAAAAATAACAATGGAAGATGGTAAAGCAGTTGCAAATTTTCTATTAACACATTAGTTATAGGTATGCAATCAAAAGTAATATTGTTTTATGACATCTCCATGAAACTCAACTATAGAAAGATCATTTAAAAAAAAAAAAATTTAACAGATCTTTGACGCACAACTTATATCTCAATTCCATACATATAATCTCTCTTTCTATTCAATTACCCACTTAGACACAATATCCAGAAATGAATAAAATGGTTTATAAATGTATTTTTATATAATCGACATTTACACCGATAACCTCTTTGAAGTTGAAAATGGGTAATGATTCTAACTTCTTCATACTTTATATATATATAGATATTTAAAAGTGTGGGTGCCAATGCAACAATCTAAAGTAGTCAGGTTAACTAAGTTTTGCATGTATATATCATCTTGCCTTTAACATACTACTCAACTTATTCATTTACTATGTGCACTTAATACTTTGCTAAATAGTTTTATTATTTTCCCTTATCAATGTAATAAATGGATCTGAGTACATAGTTCTCATTCACTGCACTATATAGTGCATATGGGATTGTATTATTCATTTTTATTAATGGTATCAAGTTATTCATTTTTATTAATGGTATCATGGGGATTTTTAATCCGCCTTTCAACCACCATACATACATATCTTACACCTATGGCACTGGTGTTTGCAATTATGTATTGAATTTTGAATTCTCTAGAGATTGTATGATGCCTTCATTGGTAACTTTGAGGGTAACAACATAGAAATTAATTATACAATTACGGATCTTCGAATCTTTATCATGCATCTGTCATCTTGAAAATTGAATGGTCAGCCTTCCTCCTCCTTGGTTCTAGGGTAACCACCTCGGGAGCTGCCTTGGGCTCAGTTCATTGTAACATCTGTGTTCGAAGAAAAACCAGTGCTCTTCTTATGTTCATGCTAGGGTTTCTTGATTATGCCTTATCATGGAAAAAAACCATAGTGACTATAATATTGTGTCTGGCTACCCCAAGTTCATAGTTTTTAAATTTCACGCCCCTCAAAGGATATTCACAAGTGTAACTTATTTTTTTGCTCGCAAAGTTCTCTTCTTGCTTTTCTTTCTTTCAACGATTTACCTTGCAAATCCATATCTAACCTTGGTTTTATTTTGGTGATTATCATATGAAGAGAATTCCTCTCGAGTGCATTCTACTCAAACATTGTATCCCAGCAATCATGTCTCACTCTAGGTTGTGTCTAACTTCTTCCAAGTTTCTCTTTCTTTTCATTTGATGGTTATAAGGTTCACAATTTTTGTTACATTTCACCGTAAGGGGTATTTTTAATAAATAGGTGGTTCTTCCCGGTGCGGTAGTCATAGAATAAACAACGAGGAAAGGAGCTATGCACCACTATAGGGAATCTACATTCTATAGGCTCTAGGGTTTTCAACTCATGAATTATTTTATTTTTTTTCATGACTTTATTATCGATAATGCCCACTCTTCTTAGGGTTTATTCAATCACCTAATTTCATATTAGTTCCATGCTGTGAACTAACAAAATGTGTAAGAGTTCATTCTTACTTGATTTGCTTCTTGTCTGCAACATATTTTCCAATTTTCCTAAATTTTTAATTTTTCACGTTCCTTCTCTTTCCAGGTCTACACTTGTTTATGGAAAAGCCTTTATCTCTAAATTTAGAAGGTGATCTGAATTTTTCCCTGAATTGATACTATTTATCGTAAAGGTATAACCCTTAAGGTTTGACCCTCGATTCTCCTTTAGGTTATTAGGGGCTTGTGGCCTGAATTGTCCATGCCATTTCACTGCAATATTTTATAAAGTATTGGGTACTTTTTAATGATTGTTGTATTTAATTCTTAATCTATCTCTTTTGACACGTTGTAGCTTTCCATGGACTATAAAAAAAATATTCGATTATAATGTAGTATACTTAAATGGTTGATGGTGTTGACAAGTATTGATCCATGTTTTGAATATTCTACTCATGATCTATGTGTTAAGGGCATGTGTTAGCCCATGTCCACACATTGATATGCATGCTTGTGAAAAAAAAATTTCCATGTCCATGCATTAATCTACATTCTCCCATCAAACATTTCTCCATGTCCATTTATTGTTGGCATAAAAGAAACTTGACATCACTATATACTAATAAAGTGTCATGTTTAGTGAAAACTTGAAAGGCAAAAAGTTTGTAGCTAAATACTTCATGGAAGAGGAAATTATAGAAGATAAAACCATTGAAGATAATGTTGATTTCCAAGCTCTTGAAAATAGAGGATTTGTATCTAAATACTTCATGGAGGAGGAAATTATAGAAGATAAAACCATTGAAGATAATGTTGATTTGCAAGTTGTAGAAAATAGAGGCCCATCAGAAGTG